>JABSTQ010000970.1:0-110215 GCA_013358835.2 Ixodes persulcatus
CACGAGGGGCGTTCATAAAGTTCGTATTATCGGCACAAAAAATTGAAAAAAAACGGAACAAAACAGGCATCAAGATGAGCGCGCGTCCCTCTTGTTCCCACATAGTATAAACATCGCATGCTATAGTAGCTCGGAACGCCGATAGGGAGTCGAAACAAAAATGGCACCGCCCGTCGGTACCAAGCACATTGAGTGATCCGTTTTTTTCATTTGAAGGGAAGAAATGCCTAGGATATTCATTCCAATCTTGGAGCGTTGTTCGGGGACAACACCCCAGTTTATGACACGTTGGTTAAATGGCGCAGACGCTTCCAGTGTGGCCAAATAAGAGAAAAGCATTTCAAGGGTGGCGACCAAGTGATTGTTGAAGTGGAGCGATTCCTGAACCCTCAAAACCAGGAGTTCTATAACAATGGCCCCCGGCATCTGGTGCATCGCTAGAAAAAGTGGGTAACTTGTGGTGACGAATATGTAGAGAAAGTCTCAACTCCTACTCGAGTTTGATTGCTGAATCTCTATTTCTTCGTGACAATAATACGAACTTTATGAACGCCCCTCGTATACATATATATATATATATATATTGTTAGGAAGAAGACGAAGCGCCCCCGGCTGGAGAGTTCGTGCTGGGTGCTCGAGGACAAGGCAGTTGCGATCGAACCGTTCTGTGAAGCAGTCTGTTGCCAACCTACTTCAATTAAATCATCCCCATTAAAACCCCTTCAGGTGGTGGAGGTCTTTCCGTTCCCCAACCTCTCACTCGCATCGACCCACCTCAAGTCCTCGGTCTGGAACTCCGCAGCGGCCGCACCACAGCCATTATGCCTGAAGAAGGGGACAATGCCCACGGCTCCCCTACTCCGCCAACAGCTGTGGCCACAACCTCAGCGGCACCGCCGCCACACACTCAAGCTGTTAAGAACCGACAACGCGACCCACCACTCTTCGCTGGTTCATCCGATTCCGACGTCCACGACTGGCTTAAGAGCTACGACCGGGCCAGTCAACACAACCGGTGGGACGACTCATTCAAACTAGCGAATGTAGTGTTTTTTCTGAAAGAAACGGCACTTCAATGGTTTGACAACCATGAAGATGAAATTAACTCCTGGGACGCCTTCGAAACACGCTTCGCCGACGCCTTTGGTAAGCCAGAACAGCGCCGACAGCAGGCGAAACAAACATTGGCTCGCCGCTACCAGGTTAACACCGAATCATCTCTTGCCTACATTGAAGATGTCCTCAAGCTGTGTCGCCGCGTTGATGCTCACATGCCAGAAGAGGACCGCATCCGACACCTCTTCAAGGGCCTTTCGCAGGAACTTTTTACCATCGTCGCTCCCAAATCTCCTCCAACGGTCCAACACCTCATCGACGAATGCAAGAAATACGAGGAACTCCAAAGTGCCCGCATCAACAAGGAACCGTTTGAGCGGCTCCCTGAGGTATGCCTCGCACCTGCATTTAACACGGACATTAAAACAATGATCCGGAACATTATCCGTGATGAACTGCGGCCTTATCTGGCTCACTTACAACCCTGTGTCGACGTTGCCCCCCAAGATCCGCATGTCCAATCAATTCAAAAGGTTGTGCAACACGAAATTCGCTCTGCGTTAGGACACCTGTCTCCGCCAACACCCCCGCCTATAGCACCGCCGATGGCTCCACTTGTTTGCTCCATGGCGCATGACCCTCAGCCCCGCTACACCAGGGCTCCTGTTTACCAGGTCTATCCTCCGACAGGGTCCTATGGCCCACGTCGACGAACTGACATCTGGCGCACAGAAGACAACCGCCCAATTTGTTACAACTGTCAAACGCCGGGACATATTGCACGCTACTGCCGCCGATCAGCGGACGCTGCCGCCTACCGACACTTTCCCCAAGGCCCGTCCCCCTACTTTCACAACGAGAGCATGCCTTCTGGAGACCGACGCGCTCGAGTTTCCCCTTCGTCGCTCACCACTCGCCGGGGCCGGTCGCCATCGCCTTACCCTCGCCGTTCGCGCTCTGTGTCGCCCCTCAACACCGTCGCCGCACCTACTGAGACATCAAACTAAGCCCAGCAGCCTGTGCTAACACCGGAGGTCAGGCTGCACTCTTCAAACTCGGCAAAAACCCTCCTTGTAATGGACCGACGACCGTTCAGATTGTAATCGACGGACAAACATTTACGGCTTTAGTGGATACCGGTGCCGCCAAATCATGCATTGCCGAAAGCGTTCGCCGCAGTTTGCGTAAGGTGCTCACACCCGCTCATGGACGCTTACTACGCATGGGCAATGGAGAACTGGTGCGACCCCTCGGCTACTCAACCGTGTTCATGCTTCTCGGAGGAAGCCGTTACGTTGTCCTTTTCACAGTACTACAAAACTGCGTCGCTGACGTCATCCTCGGGTGCGACTTTTTGACTTCAAACGAGGCCTTTATTGACTGCAGCAGCGGCGAGCTCCATCTCAACATCTGCGATACAGAAGACGTTCTTCCCGATTCGCCTCCAGTTGTTCTTCGTACTGCGGACGACATACACGTGCCCGCGTTTTCAGCAGTTTCCGTACAGCTTGTACCCGAATCCCGTTTTAACAGTGCTTGCGGTCTCGTGGAGCCTATCGTGACTACTTTTGCAAAGAAGGGCGTTCTTGTTCCCCACTCCATTGCCAGGGTGAAAACACGACGAGTTCACTTATACATTACAAACCCTTCTGCGGAACCACTCATGCTACCTCGTGGATCGCGTATCGCCACAATCCAAACGTGTGACGAGCATGCTATCGCCTCTTTATCTCCAGCACCTACTACGACAAAGTTACAAGCTGCTTCGGCTGACACTCTGAGCGAGCGCACTGCCCAAATGATAGACTCTTCTCTAACGAATGCTGAACGTGAATCTCTCCAACGTCTACTAAGCACGTACAGCGACTTGTTTGACTTCAGTCGGCACGCTCTTACTCAGACGACCACCGTGACACATCAAATCGACACCGGCGCCGCCACTCCCCTGAAAAGCCGACCATACAGAATATCACCAGCCGAGCGAAAGACCATAAAAGAAAATGTCGCCGACATGTTAGACAAGAAAATAATCGAACCTTCGTCGAGTCCATGGTCATCTCCCGTAATTCTCGTGAAAAAAGATGATGGCTCCTGGCGGTTCTGCGTCGATTACCGCCGCCTTAACAAAGTCACCAAGAAAGACGTGTACCCGCTACCTCGAATCGACGACACGCTAGACGCTCTTCAGGGCTCATCTTTTTTCTCCTCATTAGACCTACGCAGTGGGTATTGGCAAATTCCCGTTTCTGAGGAAGACAAACCAAAAACAGCGTTCGTTACTCCTGACGGCCTATACCAATTTAATGTCATGCCGTTTGGACTCTGCAACGCCCCAGCAACGTTTGAACGCATGATGGACACTTTGCTCCGGGGCCTCACATGGAATATCTGTTTATGCTATCTCGACGACGTTGTTGTTTTTTCAACAACGTTTGACGACCATCTATACCGACTTCGGCAAGTACTAGATTGCTTTCGTAACGCAAACCTCCAGCTGAACTCTAAAAAGTGTAAATTCGGAGCTCGAGAAATCAAGGTACTTGGTCATCTGGTCAGTGTCGACGGAATTCGTCCTGACCCAAGCAAGATTCAAGCAGTCTCTGAATTTCCAGTTCCTAGAAACTTGAAAGATGTCCGCGCGTTTCTTGGTCTTTGCACATATTTTCGAAAATTCATACCGGCTTTTTCCAACATCGCCGAACCCCTCAACAAGTTACTTCGCCTTGGCCAACTGTTCCACTGGGACCAAGATCAAATGAATGCGTTCACCTCTCTGAAAGCGGCCCTAATTTCGGTCCCGATTCTTGGACATTTCTTACCAGGCGCAGATACAGAAATTCGCACAGATGCTAGCGGTCATGGCCTGGGCGCTCTCCTTGCACAGAACATTCGTAACACCCAACGTGTGATCGCATACGCTAGCCGCACCCTAACCAAATCTGAACGCAACTACACCATCACCGAACGCGAATGCTTGGCGGTCATATGGGCAATTTCCAAATTCCGTCCATACCTTTACGGAATTCACTTTCGCATAGTAACAGACCATCATGCCCTTTGCTGGCTGACCGGGCTCAAGGATCCATCTGGTCGCCTGGCACGCTGGTCGCTCAAGATTCAGCAATACGACTTTACGATTGTTTACAAATCCGGAAAACGCCACCTCGACGCAGACGCCTTGTCGCGGTGTCCACTCTCGGCTGATTCTTCCCCTCACGAACCACATGCCGAGATTGAACTTTCTGCAGTTTTGGACACTATTGACGTCGCGGATGCTCAACTTTCGGACCAAGAATTACAACCCATTGTTCGTCACCTCCTCGGACCCACCACGCCCTCATCATGGCGCATCCAACGGCGTGCACGTCTTTTCACGCTGCATGATGGGGTTCTTTACCGAAAAAACTACGAACCCCACGGCCGCCCTTGGCTTCTGGTCGTGCCTCGGCTGCTTCGAAAAGACATCATCCGCGCCCATCATGATGACCCGACGGCCGGACATCTCGGTTTTAGCAAAACGTACTTCCGCATCCGTGATCGCTATTTTTGGAACGGCATGTCACGCACAATTAACAAATACATTCGAAGTTGCCGCCTTTGCCAAACACAGAAAAGTCGCACGACCAAGACACCCGGTCCTCTTCAATCCATCACACCACCCGAATCCCCGTTCCAACAAATGGGCATCGATTTTTTGGGTCCTTTTCCGATTTCCAACAACAACAACCGCTGGGTTATTGTTGCCGTCGATTACCTTACACGCTATGCAGAAACAACGTGTGTACGCACGGCCACTGCCCAAGACGCCGCAGATTTCTTTCTCCACAGTATTCTACTGCGGCACGGAGCACCCCAAAACATCATCAGTGATCGGGGAACCCCGTTTATTGCCAAGCTAATTGAAGAAGTATTGCGCCTCACCAACACAATTCACAAAGTAACCAGTGCGTACCACCCACAATCAAATGGACTCACCGAACGCCTCAACCGAACATTATCACAAATGATATCCATGTATGTCGACGATCACCACACCAACTGGGATGCCATCATTCCATACATCACTTATGCCTACAACACTGCGCATCAAGCAACTACAGGATTCTCGCCTTACTATCTTCTATACGCTCGTGAACCTCTTACGCCTCTGGACACGATCTTGCCCTCCCTAAATGAACAGCCGTTGAGCCCCTATGCCACCGACATCGTTGGCCGAGCGGAGGACGCCCGTCGCCTTGCCCGTCTGCACACCCTACGGTCACAACAAGACCAGCAACTTCGCCATTCGGAAACCCATGGTCTTGCCTCCTACGAAGTTGGAGACAGGGTTCTTTTAGCCACACCTCGACGCCAGCCGGGAAAGTCAGAAAAACTCCTTCAGAAATACGTCGGACCCTATGTTGTTCTGCGTCGCCTTTCGCCCACAAATTATCAAGTTTCACCACTATCACCCCCCCGAGATCATCGATCTAAATCCACCGACATTGTTCACGTTGCAAGGATGAAACCCTTCCATAGTCCCGATGACGCTACATCAAACTGACTGACACCCAGCCCTCCGCCCGACCGGCGGGAAATGTTAGGAAGAAGACGAAGCGCCCCCGGCTGGAGAGTTCGTGCTGGGTGCTCGAGGACAAGGCAGTTGCGATCGAACCGTTCTGTGAAGCAGTCTGTTGCCAACCTACTTCAATTAAATCATCCCCATTAAAACCCCTTCAATATATATATATATATATATATATATATATATATAGATGCAGGGTGACGGTAGAAAACGAACCAGGAGGATTTTATTCGACGTTTCGACCTGAGGCAGGTCTTCGTCAGGAAGACGAAGACCTGCCTCAGGTCGAAACGTCGAATAAATTCCTCCTGGTTCGTTTTCTACCGTCACCCTGCATCTCTGTCTTCTACGCCTTCGGCCTCCAAGCCAACATGCCTATATATATATATATATATATATATATATATATATATATATATATATATATATATATATAGATATATATATATATATATAAAAGAATATCGCCGTCTTTTGCGGTGGTCTGCGACATATTGTTCAGAAAAAGCACCCCTCAGAGAAACCTCTTCCCCCATATTGGGGATGAACGCACTCATACGTACAGAGAGTTTACGCCGGTGAGGGGGCGCATTGTGTAGGCGCGTAAGTGTGCGTGTTGATGGGCGAAAAGGAACGCCGAGCAGCTAGCCCTCTGGAAGAGCATTCGCTGTGCACACACCAAAACTAACAAAAATATACACGCACACACAGATTTCAGAATCTGTTTCTCCCCCACTGCGGTTTCTCTCTCAAACCCCTTAAACACGCCTCCAAAGAACTTGTTGCTTAAAATTTAAAAAAAAAAAGTAATGGCTGGCTTTGCTTGCTACAGCCCGCCCCGTAGACTTGAATGTAAGACCCGTGTCCGGCCCGGGCCCTTCATAAATGTAGCCGTGAAGCCCTAGCCCGGCCCGCGGGCCGGGCAGGCCCGTGGCCCGCGGTCTGGCCTGTACCAGTGCAGATCTCTACCTGCGACGCTGACGGCTCGCCCCTCTCTTATGTCTGGGCAGACATCCCCACCTCGCGGCGAGCGACAGAGTTAGCGCGATTATCCTCGTACTGCTGGGGAGCGACTCGAATGGGACGGCCGGAAAAGCCTTCGTGCGCGTGCTTCGGGATCTCGGAGGCCATGCATTAACATCCATTCATCAATTCATCCATCCGATGCGGGTTGGCGAGCGTCCCCATGGGGTTTGCCGCCCTTTCTCTCGTCAATTGCAGCAGACGCGGAGACGCGAACGGCAACAAAATGCACGAAAAACGCGTCCAGGTGGTTGGGCCTTAAGGTGAAAGAAAGCATAGTAAAGAACGGTCAAGATTTCTTTTATTTATGTGCTTGGTACCTTTAATGCGCTTTCCTTTATTGTTTGTTGTATGCCCTAACATTTGTGAAACAAGAAATCAATTTGCCCGTCGTCGTTCCTATATAGAATATTTTTTTGCTCAAAGCTTTTTTTTGTTTGTATTATCCCAAACTTTATTCCTGAGCAACGATTTAGATTACCCAATTTTACTCAGAAGTCACCGTGACAAGAATAGATAAGGCGTATTGTAATTACACTACATTTTACTAAAGATAATACTAGGAAAAAAACAAAAAAACAAAAACCATTGCCTGAGCATTGGAGCTAATAAATTATCAATTTAATTTATTCAGCTGGCGTTTTACCCTTTTTGAAATATTAGATGAAAGTACAGCACTGAATGAACCTGGTTGTGGCAATCGAAGCATTGTGAGAGAAAGCAAATTTATCGTTGGAGGACGCCGAGCGAAAATGGGAGAGTTTCCTTGGATGGTAAGCAGAAAGATCGTCGTTGTTTCGGTTATTAGTGGTGGAGTAAGTTAGCCTGGAAAAAGTCATATTAGTCTAAACATTAGGTCCTGCACATAACTCATAATGACAATATAATTCACTGTTGTGAGATAGTGAGAAAAACATAATGATTACATATGGATCGTTCATCAGAGAGGATTTTGTATATTCACCCAGTTACATACGTCTATTGATTGAAACAATAAAAGAAAGGCGATTTGATTAAAAATATTTCTTGGTTTTTAAATAAATGTTTCTATTCACGTACGATTTTAATCTGTGAATTAAACACGCAGTTCAGTGTAAAGGCTTGCAACCTTTTAAGTTTGATATCTGTGAGTGATTAAAATAGCATGCATTTCTAAGTTTTTGGCATATTTTGAACGGTTAACATTTAGGGGCACTGTCGTATGTAATTTTCTTTATCGAAGTAGCTTCGTACACCGCTTAGATGGCGTTTTGCCCTATAGCACTTAAATACACCGATATGCTACTTCCGCAATATTTTAAACGTCTTGCTGGTTTTGCTTTTTTTTTCAAATATATGTCACATGCACATACAAATTAATTTTTTCCGTGGTCTTATATCAGGCAGAACTATACCCCTGATAAGTGCCACGCGCGCCTCTGCATCAGATCAGTACCACCCTTGTGTATTTGGTATGATTATTTTCATATCCGGTAAAAACAAAACAAGAAACATAGGTAGGTTTTTAGAAAAAAAAAACGCTGCTTAAGAAAGGCAGTGCGTGGCGATCCGCCAAGCTTTTGTTTTATACTTCCGCAGTTATTGATATCGGTACTGTTCGAGGCGGGGCTTAGGCCGCACGTCCGGGAGCTTCCTGGCTCGTGACGACGACCATTCCCCGAAGTGAAGAAGCCAGGGGTCCAGTGGAGGTGGGAGAATTGGTAACGTAACGAAGGGTTTAATTACATGGTAGCGATACAGTCGTCAAATCCAAGAGAACAAATGGAGCTCTCACGCCCCGCCTTATATAGGGGTCCGTTTTCTCCCTCTCTCTCCGCCAGGGCAGCAGGTGCGACAGCCACGTGCCTTGCAGCTGGGTCCGCCGCGTCGCAGTCAGAAATGAGTCATAGCCAAGGTTCTCCGCAGTTAGGCCAGGCCTCTCTCCCCTTCCGGAGCGCACGAACCCACACGCACACACACACACGTCCCGTTGACGGCACGGACGCGTTGAGACACGTTTTGGGCAGCCTTCGACAGGTGGGCGTCAGTCCTGAACACGTCGGGACTCGTTTTGGGACTCGTTTCCGCAGCGTTGAAACTCGGAAGAAGGTTGCCGAAGGTTCCATTCTTAACAGCCCCTCCGGGGCCAGGGAAACCTCGAATGGCCGGTGGTACAATCGCTGGCCTGAAGAGGTGGGCTTGGAGTAGGCCTTGAGAAGACGCTGCAAGCACCAAACAAACTCCCAAACCTCTCACAACGGAGGCATCAGCGGAAACGTCCCCCACAACACCACGCCACACCGCAGTCAAACGCTCGGAATTCGCCCAAAGACCCGCCAGACTGGATTACGGATTACCAAAATTTGGTACAATTCCGGGTATCGAGACCCCCTGTCGCCAAAAAAACTCACTTTTCCAACGAGGTCACTAAGAACAAAATACAAAAGACAAAAACTCTTCGCAATTTGTGAGGTCCTTTTGGGGTTTCAACGAAGTGCCCCCACTTAGATCCTCATTCCCGTGGATGACGAAGACCTCTGAGATCATCCCTACTAGTTTTCGTGATGTCAGAAAAATCTGCTCAACCCATCGGTATTGCCGTTAAATTTGCCTTTCCTTTTTCTTACGCTGAAGTCATAGTGATCGATTTTCACGTGATTTCTAGACGTGAAAATGCGGTCCTTATAGCGCCGATAAAATAATCCGCCTTTTTCATGCCCCGTCACATTGGTCCTAGCAATCTCCTGAGCTGTATCGCGAAACCCTGACACACTAGGGTCGCTCTTCTGCTCGACTCTGTCTACTCGTAGCAGAGGACCAAAGTTACGCGACGCCGGAGCTACGAGAGATCTTTCTCTGATCCCGTCTTCCTCCGCCTTTTTCGCCGGCGCGTTGGGACGGCGTACGCTTTCTAGTGCTACGAGGTCAGGCTGTTCTACAACCTGGTCCGTCTCATCCCGGTTTTCTGCCTCCAACTCTGGGAGTGCCTGCTCCCCGTCAGCTGCCTCTGGCTCTGGATCACTCGTCAACAAAGGGGCGACCTGACGCGATTTGGACCTCGTACACGAGTGAACTAGTCCTTCTCCCAGTTGTTGACCCCTTTCGCGCAGCAGGAAATCTGACCGGTTAGAAAACAAATAAGGATACTCCAACGGGACTGTTTGCGAGACAGCCGCCTCTGTCACTAGCTCTCCGAACGGGCCAGTTATCCTTACTCTCGCCATAGGCAGACAGACACTGTGCTTTTCGAGCAGCTGCTTGATCCAAACTACCTTTCCCGTAAAATCGGATGGCGTTACATACGACGGATGGACAACGTCCATCGTTGCTGCACTGTCCCGAAGCACCCTGCACGGCTTTCCGTTTACATGGAGCTCGTGAAGATAGGGACGAAGAAGCTTCAGGTCCTTGTCACTAACGTTCACGTACGAGAACACAACCCGCGGTTTCTTACATCTGGCCGCTGTGTGTCCCGGCTCCTGACAGTTGTAGCACAGGAACGGCTTCCTTGCCTCGAACTGCCCTGTTGGGCTTTTCCGCGCCTCGTCTCCGTTCGAGTGTTCTGCGCTCTTTTCTGGGACCTTTTGTCCTGCTTCGGGCTTCTCGGGCCCGTTTTCTCGCGAGCCGTTCCCCTGTCGGAAGGTCTTGCGCTGATCGCCCCGGCCGGGTTCGCTTTCCTCTCCGCTCAGCTTTCTACGCGTTGCGTACTCTTCGGCTAGCTCAGCGGCCCTTTCGACAGAGTCGACTCCCACCCTGTCCTGCACCCAGAGCTTGACTGACTGCGGAATGCTACGAAAGAACTGTTCGAGGCACACACACTCGACTACCTTGTCTCGGCTTTCGTACACTTTCTCGCTCTTCAACCATTCTATCAGGTTGGTTTTAAGCCCGTACGCGAATTCCGAGTAGCCCTCGCTGCTCTTTTTGGATGCGTTTCTAAACCTTTGACGGAACGCCTCGGCAGAAAGGCGGTACCGCTTCAAAAGGCTGGACTTCACCTTGTCGTAGTCGTCCGCGTCTCCAGCACTAAGGCGCGCGACAACCTCTGCAGCCTCACAGGGCAACAGAGTCAAAAGCCGTTGCGGCCACGTTTCTGGGGCGAAGCTCAACTTCTCACATGTCCTCTCAAAGTTAACTAAGAATAGGCCCACGTCTTCCCCAACTTTAAACGGCTGCATGAGCTTCTTCATTTGATACGACTCGGTCTCACTTGCTCGTACCGGAGCCCCAACTCTACTGTTCTGCGAGTTTAATCGCTGTTGTTCAATTTCGAGCTCTAGCCTTCTCAGCGCTCGCTCCTCTGTCGCTGCAGTCTGTGCTCGTTCCTCTCTCGCTGCAGTCTGCGCTCGTTCCTCTTTCGCTGCAGCCTGTTCCCGCTCTCGTTCCTCTCTTGCTGCAGCTTCACTCTTAGCGTTCTGAAGCAGTTCCCACGCAATTTTAATTTCCTCTGCTTCCGCGCTCTCTGAAATCGCTTTACTGATCTCAGATTTCTTCATCTTTTGCTCCACCTCCACACCCAATTCTTCACATAAACAGAGTAAATCTGTTCTCAGTAACCTCATCAGATCCATGATCGCTGCTTTTTAGCTTTGGCTTTGTTCTAAAACTTGTCGCGAGGTTGTACACAAACCTAGCGCACGAGTCAAACACTAAGGATTCCCAGCAGTTCAAAATTAATTACCCATAATCTGAAGCCTGGCGAATCTCAAAGCAAAGTCCAAACGCTCACCCGCAGATGTAGCACGATGTCGCATGGTCCGATCCCAACCGCTGCCAACCAGTTGTTCGAGGCGGGGCTTAGGCCGCACGTCCGGGAGCTTCCTGGCTCGTGACGACGACCATTCCCCGAAGTGAAGAAGCCAGGGGTCCAGTGGAGGTGGGAGAATTGGTAACGTAACGAACGGTTTAATTACATGGTAGCGATACAGTCGTCAAATCCAAGAGAACAAATGGAGCTCTCACGCCCCGCCTTATATAGGGGTCCGTTTTCTCCCTCTCTCTCCGCCAGGGCAGCAGGTGCGACAGCCACGTGCCTTGCAGCTGGGTCCGCCGCGTCGCAGTCAGAAATGAGTCATAGCCAAGGTTCTCCGCAGTTAGGCCAGGCCTCTCTCCCCTTCCGGAGCGCACGAACCCACACGCACACACACACACGTCCCGTTGACGTCACGGACGCGTTGAGACACGTTTTGGGCAGCCTTCGACAGGTGGGCGTCAGTCCTGAACACGTCGGGACTCGTTTTGGGACTCGTTTCCGCAGCGTTGAAACTCGGAAGAAGGTTGCCGAAGGTTCCATTCTTAACAGTACCCTATTGAAAATTACAAAAGAATCATTTATGACTGGATCAAGAAACACATAAAAACCTATATTAAGGCGGATATAAGTCTCGCGTATGTAAACATAAATCATCGTATATGGATATGTTCTCATAATATTGAAAAATTGGTATACATTTTGTTTTTCTCACAAGAGTAAGAACGTTGAAGAACTATAATTACGAACAGAGTATCATGAAAGTCACGCCCCGCATTTAGGCTGTCACCGACACCCTGATCCAGCTCTGTACTTTTCAACGTCTCGAAAGACGGGCATTTACAGAGAGAAAACAAAAATCTTTCAAAGCAAGAAAAAGAATACTGTTAGGGTTGCCTGGTTGGGAACGTGAGCGGTGTACTTGGTGAAACTGGTACAAAAAGAATAATTCCTCACTGCATTTTGAAAGTATTTCAGATTTCCTTTCCTGTAAGAAAATATTTAATCGTGTCAATTAGTGCCTTTGGTGAGAGTCCGTCTCGGCCATTTCAGAAGTACAGTGTGTCCCAAAGGAGCATTTCGAGTGTATTTTTTTAACAGTAAAACTAAGCTAGGCATCGTTGAACGCTCAGTTTCTGACCAGACCAGAATATAGCTCTAATCGTTCGAACCAAATATGCCAAATTTTCGGAACGAACGGATTTCTAATTCAAAGTGATCATCGGAAATTGTTTTATAGGAAAATGGTTGCCGACCAAGTACACGGATTCGTAAGGATAAATAGCAAAAACTACTGCGAGGGCGGGTCCCCTTTTCCCATTGAATGTTTTAGAAAATCACTCGTGACGCTTGAATAATATAACTAAGTTCTCACACTTCTGCATTGATTCCGGATTGCTAGCGCACCTTCGAGCGCAGACTGAGCATCGAGCGCACTTTTTTATCAAGAACAAGCGAGGGCACGCTAACACAATTGCCGGCTTACGTAATCCTAATTGTTTTCTTAATAACACGTTCAAACGGATTCAATGCTTTGCAAACTAGCTCTGTAAATTTCCACTCGGGAACGATATTTTTACGCTTATCTAGATGATTTACTATTTCGGAGTTAGTTTTTAATTAATTACTTTTTAATTAGTTAATAATTTATTCGCTGAAAAAACAACAAAAAACAAACAAATGCACTGCGAATGTTTTACGGAAACGCTGTATGAAGAAAAAAGTATCAACTATTCCTGCATAAATGCGTTTAGTGCCACACGAATAAAGACGGCTAATAATTCACTAGTGAATACTGAAAGAAGGGTTAGGCACAGGCGAGCTAATGAATATTTAGCAACATAATAAAACTGGAGACAAGGTAAACAAAAAGACACACAAAACTCCGTCTCAGACACAGGTAAAAAGTTTTAATTACAACGCCCTTCCTTTACAGCAAACAATAGTCAGCCGACGCGGAGGTGGAAAATCTGTAAATGCTAGTATCAGCAAAATGGGAACCACTCGTCACCGATATCTAATCACAACTTACGAAGGCAGCCACAACAAAAAATTGGAAACAAAATCTAAAAACTACAACAGCAAAAACGGGCGCACTTTTTTATCAAGAACAGGCGAGGGAACGCTAACACAATTTTCGGCTTACGTAATTTTAATAGGTGGTATTCACTGAGACTGCAGGTTCGATTTTGCCAGGGAGCGCCACCGTCGATCCGCCATCTTCGAGGTCGCGATTTGACGTTTGACTGGCTTGTGTATGCGGTCGTCAGTTTGTAGTGTGTGCTAACTTCATATCGTTGAAGCAGCTTCGTTGAACAGAACAGAAAAAACAGTTTATCTCGGGGGCGGGCCGTTTTAATTCCTTTGTTGCCGCCGAGTACCGTGTGTAACGCTGAACCGCATATAAGCAATTTAGCAAGCGACGAGACGAGACGAGCGACGGCGACGAGACAAGCGACGACGACCCGCTTCGCTGTCGCTCGGTCATTCGCGCGACGAGGCAAACCGCATGAAAGCAACGGGAGCAAGCGACCAAGGCATGGGCGACGATTTCCAGAAATCTAAAAACCGAACGACGCGTCGAGCGACCGTGAGAAATCTCCGTCGCTCGTCGCCGACTCCCGTCGCTGTCGCCGTCGCTCGCTAAATCGCTTACATGCGGTTCACCCTTCACTGTCGCTCGTCGCGTAGCTCGTTTTTTGGATTTCTAGAAAACTTGGCGCTCATCGCTTGGTCGTTTGCTTCCGTCGTTTTCATGCGATTTGCCTCGTCGCGCGAGTGACCGAGCGACAGCGAAGCGGGTCGCCATCGCTTGTCTCGTCGCTCGCCAAATCGCTTGCATGCGGTTTTTAAATTGTTCGGGCTAATGAAAAATGCGACGCATTTTTCATTAGCTGCGCACTCGGGGAGCCGCACGGTATGTTTCTGCACAGAACGAACACCGAAGGCACGACGTACGACGCGGAGGCGAGGAGCAACGCGGTTACACGGCCGTAGTGCAGAAAATCCTTTGAGAAAAACAACAAGTAAACTAGCAAAACAAAACAAAGAGTAATCACACCGTGCTACAAAAGCCCCAAAGTAGAAAATCGCAGTTTTTGCAAAAGAGCTACCGCCGTGGGCACGGCGCGCTACACGGAGCGCTGCATGGAGCCGAGGGAGCAACGCCGCCGAGGCGGAAAAGTCCGATAGCGACAAAAACGAACTAAAACACACACAAAAAATATTCCTACGGCGCTTCAAAATCACCAATGTATAAGAATAACCCCTAGTTTCGGTCGAAAAGACACTTTAAAGTTGTAAAATGCTGCTAACCCACGCTGAAAGGTCCGGCCGGACGGCACCTGACACCTACGTGGGATAAAAAGAGACCTCGAAGATGGCGACCGTGGTGGCCGATGCCAGCGCACCTAGCGAGTGACGTCAAGTGAATGTCACCTATTGTTTTCTTAATAACACGTTCGAACGGATTCAATGCTTTGCAAACTAGCTCTGTAAATTTCCATTCGGGAACGATATTTTTACGCTTATCTAGATGCTTGACTATTTCGGAGTTAGTTTTCAAAAACGACTTTCGCTTGAGTCGGTTGACTCTCTTCTTGGGAGCGCATGAAGAGTGTGGAAAAAGCACAAGGAAAGAAGTGAAAGCCGTTTACAACTCCCTGTAACGCCGAGTTAGAGCGCAGCTCTTGAGGATATGAGGGGAGGCTACTGTGTGACCTCGGGGGGGGGGGGGGGGGGTCACATGACCTCGGGGGGGGGGGGGGGGGGTCACGCGACCTCGGGGAAGGGGTTCTACCCGAGGTCCTCCCGAGGTCCTCCCGAAGGAGCCCGAGGTCCTCCCGAGGTCCTCCCGAAAGAACCTGGGGTCCTCCCGAGGTCCTTCCGAAGGAACCCGAGGACCTCCCGAGGTCCTCCCGAAGGCACCCGAGGTCCTCCCGAGGACGTCCCGAAGAACCTAGGGTTCCTTCGGGAGGAACTCGGGAGGACCTCGGGTTCCTTCGGGAAAATTTACCTATAATGCACCGCGCGGCTACGCCGACGCCGACGCCGCTCAAGCCGGAAACGGGCGCCTAAGAGCTGCGCTCTAAAAGCACAGATATCCGGCCATAGCGTGCAAAAAAAGGTGTCTATGACATTCCTATGACGTGTGGCTTTTGTTATGTTGGGCAGACTGACTTTCGTGAGAATAAAAGGTTCTTAGAGCACCAAAGGGCTGTGCTATCAAAGTTTCCCAACTCTGTAACAACTCTTTAACAGTGTAACGATTGGGCTCCCAAGTCAAAATTGACAGAGATAGTTTGCAGAGAATTAGATCCGTCTAAACGTTTTACGCAGGAAACAATTAGGATTAAGTTACTATAGAATTGTGTTAGCGTTCCCTCGGTTGTTCTTGATGAATAAAAGCTGAGGTTTTCGCGGTTGTAGTTTTTAGATTTTGTTCTGTAAATATTTTGTTGCCGTTGGCTTCATATTTTGTAAGTGATTAGATATCGGCGATGGGTGTCTCCCATTTTGCTGTCACTGGCGTTTGCTGTTTTTCTACTTTCACGTCGGGTGAAAATTGTTTGCTATAAAAGGAATGTGTTGAGATTAAAACTTTTTAGCTGTGTCTGAGACGGTATTGTGTGCGTCCTTCTTGCGTTTTGTGTCTCCGGTTTAATTATGTTGACTGATACACACCTTTTTTTCCCCCAAGTTGATATATACTCACTGAGAGCTTAAGGGTCAATTCCTATAGAATTGTCTTCTGCCGGGCAGAAAACCAGAGACGACAAGGGCGGGTTTCTGAGCTACTTCCCACAGAAAGGAGGGTCTCCCTCGCTCCCGCATGGAAAGGAGATATCGAGGAAGAGTTTGCTCCTTCCTGTGTGGGGCGGGGCTAACTGCGCTCAGGCTTTGTGCTCGCAATCCGTTATTTGGCGGCCTTACCGACTAGTCTAATCCTGTCTCAACGCAAGGAAAATGTTACTTGGGGCCTGAAGCACACTTAAAGGACACATGCAAAGGAAAAAAACATTTTTTTTTAAACAGTCTAGATGAAAAAAGAATGTTATAAAATAAATTTACAGCGAAGAAAGAAAAATTTTAGAGCTATATTTACGGCGCAAAACGAATTTGTAGTTGGCGCCCCCGGGAGCCGCCGCTGGTCACGTGGTAGGCCCGCGCGCCACCGCTCTCCATCGGCGGCGCCGCAAAGTACCCCGCCGCCGCACGCTGAGCGTAGTGCGAACGCCGCTTCAACGCGTTTCTCCACGCCGCCGTCGCCACCGCCGCACAAGTTTGTCTGGTTCGGGGCGCCGCCGCCGTTATCTGACCGGCGCACAGGTCTCTCACGTCTGCTCGCGCTTTTTCAGGAGCTTCCTTTGGGCTCTAAAAGTTACTTGTTATTCTTTGTTTTTTGTTGCACTTCAAACGAAGATGAATAAGTAACTTTTCGAGACCATAGGAAGCTTCCGAAAGATTGCAAGTACCACGTGACAAATAAGGGACAGTCACGTGATAAATATGGGCCACTTTTCCACGGCCCCCGCGGGCGCCAACTGCAAATTCGTATAGCGCCGTGAATATAGCTCTAAAAATTTTGATTTTTCGTTGTAAATTCGTTTTATGACTTCCTTTTCCCAAACCGGCTGTTTAAAAAAAAAAAGTTTTTTTTCTTTGCATGTGTCCTTTAAAAACATAACTAAAAGGGTCAGTAGAAAAATGCTTGTATTGTGTGTAAACTCTTTTATTATCCTAAAAAAAGCACAATTCGCCCTCTATAGTGACACGAGTGATTATTTTTGTTCAATTCGAAGCCTCTACTAGGCTTTTCCTCTCTAACCTTCTATTAGGACAGAAAGAACAATATTACGCATGGTACGTAGAAACACATCTCCTAATAATTTTACTGATCCTGCCAGCCCCATTTAGGCTGTAGCAGGAGCGGTACGAACACACAAAAACACCATTAATAAAGTGTCATCGCACAAGCATCTCGGCATATAGTTTCAATACGCGTGAAAAGTCTGTTCCTATATATTTTGATTCCTCACATGTCCGAGCACAGTCGAAGGCATGAACACATCACCATGAACACATATAACGATAGCGAAAGTAACTGAGCCCTTCATGTACACGATTAGTTCAGCGATGACAGTCCACGTACGGAAACATGGCAAACACCAGGACGTTGCCAATGTGACGCTGTTTGACTGCTCCCATTGGCTGGCAGTGTCGACTGCGTCCGCACTTAGGGTGAAACCAACGATGCTTGACTCATTGCATGAACTAGCGCAGAAGAAAGCATTTCCCGGGTATATCGTGAAAGCCCTCTGACTCAAACTGCTCTGGCTGAATTGACGCGAATTTCAGGTGCTTCAATTAATATTTTTGTAACAAAAAAAAAAATTAAATCTGCCAATGTTTTTGCATAGGTGACTTTGCGTTTACGAAGATTTGGAATACATTGGTGTGGTGGCTCTTTAATCAAAGCGGACATTGTGCTCACAGCCGCGCACTGCCTTATTGAGTAAGTGTATACTCAAGGATCACGTGAAATACATAAGAACACGCACGTATTGTTTTCTAAGCTAATTTATTTTTCTTTTTTTAGCCCGACTCTTTCGCAGATTCGAGTTGACGCCGGAATAATAGATATATGGACGGGCGGACGACCTTACCACCAAATACGCCTTGTGAGTTGGGTTATTTGTGCGAAACTGCGGCCGGCTCATGGCTGCATAACTATGTTTTTTTCACCCCTAAGCTGACAGTGTGGTAGAAGCTACGCGCTCGCCGGACCAATCAGCTGCCACCCTTTCATTTCCTGACCCCGCCCTTTCTGGGTGTGGCTGTGGTGGGCGGGACCGTGGTCACGTGGGGGAAGACAGACGTAGGACTCGTCCAACGAGCTCGCGGGTTCCACCACGCTATCAGCTTAGGGCTGATCCGAATGTACACATGAAGTTCCAATAAGGCAATAAAATACTTGAACTCATATGTGTCGGAGGCGAGACACAACGATGTAAAGCGTGTAAGGAAAACGAAAGTTGCAAACAGTATTGAAACGTTTTATATTACACGTGTACAACCAAATGGCATAAAAAAAAAATTAGCGTTACATTTTGTATAGTGGGACACTGTTAAAGGGAAACTCCGCTTCATTTTTGATATTTAGAAAACTATGCAGCCCTCTTCAGTATCATTTAAGAAGACCCCATGTCAAATATTGCGATCTAATTCTGTCTATATATTTAATAAACTGGCCAGCAAACTTTCAAATGAGCCAAGTCGCCGAAATCGGCGCAATCGTCAGCGCAGTCAATGCGACGGAGTTGGAGCGGCCAACGATGAGCCGCTACGTCAGAGGCATGTCTACGTCATTCTCACGTTATGTTTGTTTTTACTTCTCAGAGCGAAATTGAACGATGACGTCATGAGTTTCTCCTCCCGGTGTTGACTCAACGGCGTCCACGTGATCACCGTAACGCGGATGCGCTACTTTGCGCTGCCCTGCGCGCTTATCGGTCTGTTTCTCGGCTCCCCCTCTCCTCTTTCGGCTTCGCCCCTGTCCTCTCTCCCCCGGGCCATCACCGTCCACGCCATGCGAAGCGACCTACCCGCGTCGCGTGTCCTGTACCTCGCTCCCAAGAAAGTCACAAGACCACGTGGTTCGACGTGACGTGGCCATGCCTCTGACGACAGGAGACCAGTGTTGCCTGACGCAACCAAAGTTTCGGTTTCAGTGTCAGCTGATGTTTAAATTAAGATTACACGAATAATATTCCACAGTTCGCGAATCCAAAGACGTAGAGCTGTTTAGTAATGCTTTGTGAAACGGAATCACATGTAAGCCTAAATGTTTCGGCATTGAGCGGAGTTGCCCTTTAACGCTTAGAAGCAATCGCCGGTTATTTCAGTTTTGGGGGGTGAACTCTAAAAGCTGTAATTAGAATAATTTTGGTGGTGGAAAGGGCTCACTTGGAGCACTAACCTAAGGAAGAACATCTGGTGTTTGACGTACCCTTTCAAAAAAAAAAAAAAAACAATCTCCGATGTCGTAATTTGTTTTCTTTTTATTTGTTCACGAATGCCACTTTAATTAGAGGCACAATGAAAGTATAAACGAATAATAGTAGAAATAAATTTTAACTTTTTCTTGTTGAGGTGGAATATATTGTAATACTATATTATATCTATTGAGTATTATGATGAACTCTGAGTTTATTGACAGAAGTTATTACTCAGTATTTCATTTTGTATAGTGTCATTGCTTCCTCTCGACGACGTCCTAACGGATATATAAAGGCAGCGAGACTTTGATACACTATAAAATAAAACATAACACGCGTACCGGCATTTTATAAAATGGCGTTTTATCGAACAGCCTTCTGTGGAACACCACCTAATCAAACAGGTGTACGTACTACGTACTTTTCATTGAGCACTATTTAATCAAACTCCGTCTTAAAAATGAAAGCGCTTTTAAGTAAATGTATGTTTTGTGATGTAGAAAAATAAAAAAAAAACTTCCCTCGTGCGTTTGCAAATTAATTAGGTCCTACTATCAAGCCAAACAAAAATAATATTTTTGGCGACCACTTGCCTAAATGGTAAATTTACCCCGGATACTAATTGTATGTTTTACTGCATATAATTAAATAAATAAAAAAGGGACGCGACTCAAACATTGATACAAATAATACGCGTCTGCTTTCAGCGTAGT
This sequence comes from Ixodes persulcatus, assembly GCA_013358835.2. Classification (NCBI taxonomy): domain Eukaryota; kingdom Metazoa; phylum Arthropoda; class Arachnida; order Ixodida; family Ixodidae; genus Ixodes; species Ixodes persulcatus. Next base: position 20,083 of record JABSTQ010000970.1, read on the forward strand.
GCTATCCTCTACGTTCAGTATATATTGGTAAATTTTTATATCACCGGCATATTGCAGATATGAAAATTTCAAAATAACATGGCCGGACGCCGTTTACAGCAATTGTGAAACGAACGGTGCCTTGAACAGATTTACAAAGAACGAAAGAGAATATAATAGTTTATACAAAGAAATAGCCTCTATTTTTAAAATAGGTCTACTCGTATTTGTTAAAGATAACTTTCCATACAATTGTATACCGAGTCATATAAACAGTAGGCGAAATGCTTCAATTACAAATATTGTGAATAATGATGTGAAAATCCCCTCGAAGGTAAAAAGGAAAACTTCAATGAGACATTTTCACGAAGTACAGGAGATAAAGTAAACATAAAAGATACGAAATCCGCAGTTGCAAACCTGCAGAACATAAACCAATGTTGAATAGGGATGCCTATATTTAGAAAATTAAAAGACAAAAACTTACGCGTGATATTTTCGAAGCACTTGGAAAATAAGGAAAGAAGGTAAATCGGCATATAGTTAAGTGCGCCACCACTGTTTTATAATTTTAGAGCCGGAAAGACCAAGGCGAGTTTCTACAGCCCGAAAAATATTATAGGCCTTAAAGGAATTGTGTAATATCGTAAACAGCGCACACGTGAGAACTTCATATTAAGATGGAACACTTGCATATGGTATTCTGTTATTACCCACACATAACGTGGCTCTAATTTTCTTGATACCTACTGGCGACGTGTGCGAACTGCAGGGGGAGCTTCTCTAGCTATCATCATCATTGTTTCTGACGTCACGGGTAGGACAGACTGGGACAGAGCGCGCTGATCTTGGATCCCCCGGCTCGGTAATTCGCTTCATGCGCTATTTGGGTAACGCGTTAAAGCTTGTTTCACGCGTTGTGTTTATTTGGGGAAGTGATAGTTGTAGTAGAATATTTTACCAAAGTTGGTCACCCCACGTGACATGCGTGGCCGTGCACTCTAAAAAAAAAGGAGGAGAAAGGCAGCAACAGCGACCGTTCCTCCTTGTTGTGGACGCGCCCCCCCCCCCCCTCCCCCCAAGAAGGGAGGAACGGAATTTAAGACGAAAGGAAAAGATTTTGTTCCTCCTGGTTCAGTTAGCGCAGGGGTAGAACATCGCACGTCGAAGGTTCAATCCCTGGGAGAAGCGAATTTTTGTTTTAAGTTTTTTGCTTTTATTTTACTCACTAAAACAAACACAGACAAACCCAGACCGATGGAACGAAAATTAAAGTCCTTATTATCTACCGACGCCAAGGAACACAATACAAATATCGTTGCTACAAGCTTCAGCTACACGCTGTTTGATTAACATGATTTTGTCACCCAGGTTGGATCTAGGCCGTTTGAGCAGGGGCCAAGACGACGAGATCGGTCCTTCATTTCGGACATTCATAAAGAAAAAAGAGTAAACACATCCGTCATAAACAACTAAGCTTCGAAACAGTGCCGACACTGCTACGTACACTCCCAAGCGGCACAAGAATTTTAGGCGAGTATCTACACAATATTGTTGGCAAATACTCCAAATATACGGTTCATCCCATCCACGCGATGTCCAGACAATATCGTTTGAAAAGCGGGGCAGTTCCAGCACACAAAATCACTGGAGTACTGCCAGCGTGGGCTGAGCATACGCCGGGCATCGCCTGCCAATCGAGTACCGTCAGTGTCGTCCGAGTTCCCGCCAGATATCACCCGTGTATCCACGGAGTACTTAGAGAGTCGGCTGAGTATCCGCCGGGCATCGCGTTTGCCAATCGAGTACTGGCAGTGTCGTCTCAGCACCCGCAAGATTTGCATGTATATCTACAGAGTACTTGGAGCGTCGGCGCTATAGTCCGTTGCAACTCAAGAAGGTAGGGCGAGGGTAAGACGGGGCGGAAAGGAGGAATCAGACGGAATGCTGGAGAAGAGAGGGGAAACCTCCTTCGCTCTTAAGCGTTCCGTCTGCTTCCTCCTCCCCGGCCCGTCTTACTCTCGCCCTTCCTTCTTGAGTTGCAACGGACTATAGAAACCGCCCAATTTAAATGCTACAAAAAATATTTTTAGGGGCGAAGCTCCTTAGGGGCTAGCCATGTCCGTATGTCCGTCCGCCGTCCGCTGTCCGCCATAGGCCGGCGTCGGGTGCTTGCGCTTCTGCTCGTGAGATCACGTGCTCGCGAGCACGTGAGCACATGCTCACGTGCTCGTGTAGGGCAAAAAAAAAAAAATTGGAAAAAAAAAGATGAAAAAAAATATGAAAAAAAAGAAGAAAAAAAAGAGTAGGGGGTTCTGAGATGCCATCCCATCTGTCTGCTTAAAAAAAGAAAAAGAAGAAAACCACACATTCTCCTACTGACATCAATGAAAAGGCTCAAAGAAAAAAAAATTACACCATCTTCCCGAGGGGAACCATGGGGTGATGCGGAGCATCGTGTTGGTTCCGAGGAAAGAGTCAGTTGCGCAATGACGTCGAGAGATGGCGCCACCAACTGCCCTAGCGTTACCCCCTACGCGAGCCTTCGTCGCGGCTCGCGGCAGAGAAACTTGGAACGCTCGCCGCTCGCCGTTTATTTTTTTTCACACTTGAAGGAGAGGAGACTAGAGGAGGAGAGTTGCGCGTGCGCGCGCGGTGTGAGGAGAAGCGAACGCACGCGCAGTGCACGCAGCTGGTAGAGAGAGAGAGCGGAGAGAGTAACGCGCAGCTGTTGGAGAGAGGGAAGGAGGAGAGTTGCGCGTGCGTAGTTCGAGTGCCGACTACAACGCCGACGCCGCGGGACATAGACCCGAGCAAGAGATGCTCCGCATCTAAAAGAGGGGGGTTCTGAGATACCATCCCATCTGTCTGCTTAAAAAAAGAAAAAAAAGAAAACCACACATTCTCCTACTGACATGAATGAAAAGGCTCGGCATGCTGCGGCTCGGCGTCTACGCAGACAAACACCACCAGAGCTTCGCTCCAAGCAACATCATTCACCACGTGGAGATGCGGTCAATTTTTGGTTCTTACTAAGGCCAAGTTTTCGCATCTGTTACACTGTTATCCCATCTATACCTAGGTTCTGAACCACTCATGTTCATCTGTGCTGCTAAGCACAATTGAAATTTCTCCCGTGCTTGTCTACGACACAAGCTGAAGTGCAATGAAATCTGATCTTAGCTGCTCCTAGCCTGCTCCAGAATGTAGTTTTAGCTGCTCCGAACCTGCTCCAAAACAGCTGTTTCAGCTGCTCCCGTGGCTGCTCCCAAGTACATTTCATGAGTTCCACCCCTCAGCTAGTGGTTGCTAAAAGCAGGTTCAGACACTGTCGTTTTGAGTACAACTGAGCGCGTTACGATCGCTTATACAGGGAGTCGTAACATAGTCAGACATACTCAAATGCAAATCTGTGAACCATCCCTAACTGCCGTTGGCCGAAGGATAGCATGATCTAACGCAGGGGTGGCGAAGCTGCGGCTCGCGAGCCGCATGCGGCTCTTCGCGTGTTAAAGTGCGGCTCGCGGCTCTCTCCTTTACCCCCCTCCCCACCCGCCACTCCCCGGCCTCCCTCGCTCTCACACGAGCACTTCCCCAGAAAGAGAAATGAACGCGTTTTAAATCGAAAGACGGATTGTGGCTTGGTAGTTTCGTGCTACTGCTACCTTACATACAGTTGGACTGCGTTTGACTCAGATAGATTGAAGGTAGTCCGAGTTTTTATTTGCTCACGCCACCATTAAGCTTTGGGCTTATTTGGCACCTTTATTATACACACATGTAGATGCATTACGCATACCACAAGCATCAGCTGAACATATACATTGAGCGCATACACATACACGGCACATTCTAACATCAGCCCAACAGCACACTAACCAACAGCTCCTAGAAATAAGGCCGTAGCGCTTTTCTCGTGACGTCGCAACGGAAGGCCTTCGGGGACGCGCGTCGAAGCGAAGGCAACGCGCTGGATCGACCGTCGTAACGCGCTTTTAGTCACCTACGCGTGTCTTATCAGCTAAAATGAAAGCTGCACATAGCAACGGGTCAGAAAGCATTTTATTAGACGTGCGATACATTACACCGCTAAATAATCAATACGAAATGGCACGAGGTATGCGTTAAGACGTCCATAAAATAATGTGATTGTTTTAAGTCGAAAACATTGAGTCACGCAATTATTGTTGTAGGAATGCATGTTTTATACAGAAATGCTTCGGACAAATGGCGAGACACGCAGTGATTGGACACAGCAATACAGATCAGAGTTAAAAATCAGGTAGACGTCAACGCGGGCACGGCTAGACAAGTGTCATTTACGATCATGTAAGCGATGTTATCGCGTCCAGTCACTGAATTAATGTCATTTCGATCGAATGACATTACGGGGTCGACAAATCAGCTTGCGACGCTCGCATAATCACTCAAGACCGCGAACTGATTAAACCCTTATCATTTAATGAAAATATATCAACTTCTCCTTGTGGCAGGGGTACTAAACTTGCTATTTAGTCAACTAATTTACTTCTCCCTATAAGCTCGAGCTGCCTTAGAGCAAAATATAACTTATTTTGTATAAAACAATACTATTACCTCAATTCAGTTAAGATTCTAGTATCAACGCAATAAAGGCAATAAAATAACATTAGTATAAATTAACACATGAGCACAAACAACGCACTTTCAATAATCACAAGCTTGTTATTCACCTTCCAGTAAAAACTAGAATATTAGAACGCATATTTACAAATGTCAACGCAACAGCACACGGTTAACGACCAAGAACAAGATTCCATTAGGGATGTGCGAATAGTGAAATCTTCGAATACGAATTGAATATGAATAGGGCAAAAAAACTGACTTAGAATATCAAATCGAATATCGAATATGTGTAGAGTAATGAAAACATTGCAAAAAAAGAGGTAACAGCAGGTTTTATTGCCTTTTTTAAAATACATTGATGAAACTGCATTTTACTGGGCTGCAGCAGGCTAAAGATCCTTCTAGTAATGCACTCATTACAAATTATCATGTAGAAAAATTAACTGCTCAACGTGTTCAGAAAGTAAGCGCTCCCTATGCACCGTGACATTTCCGCCAGTAGAAAAGACCCATTCACTCGGGACTGATGTAGCGGGGATGGCCAACTACTTCTGAGCGAGTTTGCTTAAATGCGGGTACTTGAAGCGGCCAATGTGCTGCCGCCACTCGCAAGGATCTTTGACCCTGTCCAGAAGAGGCTTTTCGGCGTATTCTGTAACTTCTTTTTCTAAGGCAGAGGCAACTCAGTCTACTTGTTCATCACTAGATGGTCAAAAGCGTTCCATACACCGGATGCCACCAGTGGACACGAAGACGACGCTGGCAATGCTGTGTCCCCACTCGGTTCCACGTCAGCTGTCTGGAGCTTCCTTGTCACAAGGTCTTGCACCCAGGTCATATGGCCAGACGCCTGATGAACTGTGGCTTTAAAACGGGGGTCAAGAAACATGGCCAGGCTGGTCACTTTATCAAAGTCACACTCCGCAAATCGTCACTTGATACATTTTGTTTTTAGTTAGACAGCAAACCCCGAGTTATTTTTTCGACCGTCAAGACAATGCAGCATTCCAAAATTAATTGGAATTTGACATTACAATAAGGGGTACTTTTCAGCACTTGTGATCACCGTTGCCTCAAACAAGGGCTCCAATGCCTCCACAAACTACACTGCATCTCTCCACTCGGCAGAGTTAAAGCCATCTATGGTAGTGTCCGAAGTGGCAAGCTCAAAAGTGATGGCTTCCTTGAGTTCGAGGATCCAGTGAGGTACTGACTATTCCATCTTGTGTCAACATCCTGGACAACATGGAGCACGTCTTTTTTCAGCTGCGTCTGCAGATCGTCCAGTCGTTTCTGCGCACTAGGGCTATGCTTGTAATGTCCTACAATCGATCTCGCCTTCTTGCACAGTTTTTTGATATCCAGGGCACACGTCCTCGCATCGCTGATCGCCAACTGCACTGTGTGCGCGAAACAGACTCGCTGGAACCATGGCAGCCGCCTTGCCGCCGCTCGGACATTGCGGCCGTTGTCCGTCACTTTGTACTTCACGCACTCCGTCGGTATCTCCCAGTCGGCGCATAGTTTCTCCAGTGAAGCAGCGGTGTTCACTGCCGTGTGACTTTCCGGCATATGTCGCGTGTTCAAAGTGAATCTCTTCATCTCAAATTTCACGGTGAGAAAATGACACGTAAGGCTTAAAGGCCATTGTTGGCACGCGAGGTCCAGATACCGCTCGTAAAAGAGAGGGTGTTTTTCCGTCCTCAAGTGTCTTTCGCAGCTCGGTCCGTACCTTTGCTCTTATGTCATCGTACAGGCACGGGACGAGCACGCGCGACAGTTTTTTTCGAGAGGGCAGACTGGAGCCAGGCGCGGCTTCTTTCATGAGTGCCTTGAACCCCCATCTTCAACAAAGCTGTAAGGTTTCAGAAATAAGGTCACCATCTCTGCCACTTTCTGATGCAAAGTGTTTTCTTTCTTCTGTGACAAGGGCTGTTTTTCTGTTGAAGTATATCATCCAGTGTCGGTTGCCTCTTCGACGGCGTGTTCGCTGCATCTCTTTTGCACTTTTCCATCAACAAAGGGTGCTGTTTTATGTGATTTTGAAGAGTTGTGGTTGTTCCCATTGGCGTTTGAAGAACGCGTTGGCACGACTTGCACTGAGCTGTCGACGACGAGAGTCTTGTGTAGTACCGCCAAAGAAGACTATTTAGACATCTTGTAGACCCTGAGATGGGGAACGATAAAAAAACGGACGAACACAACAAAATTTCAAACGCAGTTGAAATTTATTGATATGAGCCCACCAATAAATAGACTTTCATACAATTGGAGAAGAGAAAGGGAAAGAACTCAAACGCAAAAACAAGACGATCAACGAGTTCACCCCAGACAGCATGAGCCACTCCTCGGCTGCAACACTTTTGGAAAGAGAGCCGACCACCCGAACAACAACCCCGAGGTCAACACATAAGGCGACCTCCAAACCGCTAAAGCCTACGCTCCATTTCCTACTTCCAAGCACACGCTTACCAATCTCCCCCCCCCCCCCCCCCCCCCCAGAGTTTACAAAGTCTCCACACAAGCAAAAACTCTTTCATCCGATCACTGATAACCAAAGACGGCTGGCTTACACAATTTCCCCGCTCGCAAATGCACAAAGTCTCCTTAATTAGCCATCTAAACAATTATTTTTCGTTACACAGAACGGAAGTTTCATCCCAAAGAGGGGAACAAAAATTACACGAACCAACATGATTTGTCAACTCACAACTCTGCGCCTTATTCTTTACACTCCTTTTGTGTTCCGCAAGACGGTCATTCAAACAACGCCCTGTCTGACAAACATAACACAATCCGCAGTCAAAGGAGATCTTGTAGACCACCTCTGCGACACAGGACACAGAGGGATCTCTGTTTTTCCCGCAACATCCCTCACGTCTGAAGGTAAACGGGGTGAGCTTGTTTAAACGAAGGTCCGTCCTAACGTTTCCCGGCTTTCTTTTCCTGCTTGCTTGATGGCTCATCCTCCGCAGTTGATGCCATTTGCAGAAGCACGCTCGTGCGAGGACGGTATCAGTCAATTCGGTATTAACCCCGAGAGAGTTGTGCAGCGGGGCAGCTCGCGTGGTTTACGTTTGGACTGCGCGGGAGTGGCGCGAGTTGTCGATGGCGATGCAATGTTCTGCTCGCACCTAGCTCTTTCTGTTTTTAATTTGAAAACATTTATATTGGATAACACTCTCGAGATTTATTTTATATTTATATTTCACCCTCGAGGTTTATTTTACTGTAACAATTTATAGAACACGCAATCACATCAGATATTGCTATAAAAGTGCCACACAACAAGGGCCTTGGCGAAAAAGAAACAAAAACTGATCCTAGCTTGCCGACATCGGACAGATAGAAACGGGACAGATCGATAACGCACGCATCATTCGCATTTCTAATTAAACAAACATATTCATAGGGGAATGCGTGGCAGGCAGATTATCCGTTACTTGTTCGAATATTCGCAGTTTCTGCGAATATTCCCTGTTTTTTTCCGAATATTCGGCCGTAGCCAAATATTCGGGAACTTCCGAAAAGGCAATTTTCGAATCGAATACGTTTCGAATAAGGGAAGTATTCGATTCGTATTCGAAATTTCGAATATTCGCACACCCCTAGATTTCATTCTATCACGAGATTTAAAACAAAATCGACTGCAGCACTTTACTCGCGTCCTACATGACCAAGAAAACCCGTAAATAAGTTGTTTCTCACATGTCTATCGTTTCCATACGTCCCGCTCTATCTGCCACGAAAACATTTGAACACGAACTGCAAGAGGTCTCTTTGTTGAGAGAGGGGTCTATCGATAAGGACCAGTGTCATCGTTGACTAGTTGCCATACATGACACTCAAACCGCAGCAGGACTTGTTCCGCGAATGCACGTAAATGCCGTAGTATCGAGCGAACACAAAAAAAAAAAAAACTACCCGAGACTGCGGTGACGACAGAAATCGACGGGAAGAAGAAACAAGTCTCAAAACAACCACACACGAGAGCGCCAAGCGCCTATACTGGCGCGCCGGGTTCCAAAGACAAAAGAAAGACCATTAGCCTGAGTCTGCGTGCAGGCGAAACGCGTAAACAACACGTGATCAGCAGAGGAGAAGACCGTCCAAGGACCAATACCGTCTCTCTCAGGGTGGCCAGTTCCGTTTATTATAAGCGGATTTGGGCTTCTTTTTTCACTGAGTCGCTGGTAGATTTTTCCAGTCGCTTGTCGCGTTTTTTGGGCTTATTCGCGTTTTTCCTGCAAATATTGTTATTTCAGTGCTCGTCGTGCTCACTGACAGCGCGTCTGTCGTCAAAAACGCGAAAAACAACATGACCGTTTGGCGCAGCGGTTAGGTGGCGCAAGCTGCCGTTCGTCACAAAGTACAAAACTATTACTATCCATTCACAAATGTTTTTGCACTTTGCCCATCTTGCCAGTCGGCAGTTGCGGTCGTCGTGTCTAGTTGCCATTAGGGGTGTCGCGAACTTTTGTCGAACCAGATTTTTAGGTCGAACTTTCGGGGTTCGACTGGGTCGAACCGGTTCGACGAACCTTCGAACTTTTCACCAGATTCGACCGGTTCGACTTTGTGGACAGTGTGGCCAGACCTTGATACAAGCATGTCTACGTTTGGAGAATTTTTTTTTATGCAAATGGTTATTTTATTTTATAAACAGTTGCAATTAAAAGAAACCAATTCTAATCACTGAAGAAGTTAATAACTTAATTTGTTTTGTACTGTATTAACTGAAATAACCAATCGGCGCTGCCCTTAATTCACCCCTTAGCCATCACCATCCAATCCGAAGCCAACTGGCCAGTCTGTCGCGCATGCGCACACGAGTCGAACCTCAATACAAGGTTCGTCGAATTTTACACTAAAAGTTCGAAAAAGTCGAACCTGGTCGAACTCGAACCTCGAGCGGTTCGCGACACCCCTAGTTGCCATTGTATTTTGCGCAAAATGGCTTCGAAGTGGTCGAAGTATGTCAAAAGATATTGTAAAGAGTGGGAAAAGGAAACACAGCTTAAGGACTGGCTACGACCAGTCACCGGAGACGATAAAAAAGCAGCGTGAAAGTACTGCAAGTGCGAAATCCGCGCTCATCATGCCGACCTCGTTCAGCACATGACAACAGAAAAACACGTGAGGAACTCTCGGCCACTTTCCAGTGCACGTTTGACTACCATGCATGCTTCACCAAGTCGTCGCCTCCAAGAACGATACCAGAACTGGAGCTGCCACTATCCGCTCTGTGGATAGTGGCATGGCACGCTGAGTATTCGCCTTCGTATTTGAGCGAGTTCTCTTTCTCATTTTATTATTAGTAAACTGTTTTCAAGAATGTGCACATTTATTGAACTTCCGCTTGCTTTGGGCTTCACGAAGGTCACGCCGCTTTTTTTGGGCTTGTATGGAAACGACTATCTGCTTGTTCACTCGGCCGCATCTGGCCACCCTGGACTCTCTCTCCTTCTCCCTTTCCAAGTTTGCTTTCCAAGGCACCAGCGAGTCTGGTCACGTGAGGTTGCGTCTCTATAGTTTCGGAATTCGTTGAACCAAAAAAGGTTGGGTTCGCTCTCCCTCTTATTATGCCACTTCTCTCGCTGGTGCCATCCCGTCTCTCTCAACTCCCTTTCCAAATTATCTTTTTGGGAGGAAAAAATAATCAATATTCGTGTCAATCGTGGTTGCCCGGTTTACGTAAACTATATATCAGGATTGCGTCGGTGCAATATAGCAGATATTCTGCGGATATCTGCCGTGTCAAATAGTACCGGCTTTCTTTCAGTATCATTTTGGAATCGGCCGAAAATGCCTAATAGCGTGCAGTTATTGCCGATTGAGAAGCAATATTCAGAGAAAAACACGGTTTGTATACCGTATATATCATGGTTCCGTCGCCGCAATATAACATATATTCCGTCCACATCGGCCGTATCAAAGCGGTACTGGCACAATTTTCCCGATACAACGGAAAAATCAGCACTACTCGCACGACGTTCCCGACACGAGGCGAATATCTCCCCAATATTTTGTGCTGCCTGGTGGGCTTAGATGGCGGCTGCGATCAGCTGCGATAGTGGCGGGCTTCGGGCCTCGGCCACTTCGGCCACATACTGTGCCTCGGCTGCCTCGTCCGCCTCGACTGCCGGGCCCTGACCCTGGCGGGTCTAGGCCAACTCGTCGAAAGCCAACTCGTCGACGGCCAACTCGTCGGCGGCCCATTCGTCGAATAGGCTCATTCGTCATAGGGCAACTCGTCGAAGGAAAACTCATCGAAGAGGCTAATTGGTCGCCGGTTTTTTAAAGCCAAATACATCTTTTTTTTCTTTAAAGTTTAAAGCAAATATTGCCCTATAGTAATCCGTGTTCTCTCTTTTATGTGTAACTCTTGTACTCTGTGTACAATTGGCGCTCTCCTTAAAAAACTGACCTCCAGTCTGTTCTTTCTTGTCGAAGGTAACAACTTGCCGCTTTCGCAAATTTCACGGTGCAGTGGGGCAGGGTCACTACGTCGCTCATGTATCACTGGGGCGCGTGTTAACCTACTTGGCCTATCCGGCCCATCAGTTGACGCCGCTTCGAGGTGACAGTTTAAGGCGGCTCATTACAAAATTGTCGACCCACCTGGCCCACCTGTTCACGCCATTCGCGGCGACAGTCTGCTGGCGGCTCGTTACAAAATAAGTAATAAAAAAAGGTAACAAAGGGACGATCCTGAGATGACACATTTTTCAACTTGTCTAAAGGTTCTCTCCTGTCTTTGCCTTCTTGCAATTTTTCTTTCAATCTTGTAACTTAACAAAGGCGCTGACCCTAGCCCAAACACAAATAAAAATTTAAGTCAAAAGATAAAAAGGAAGCACAAACATTTACCTTGGACCGTCATTCAACCCATTCGACGAATCGCCCTTCGACCAATTTTCCCTTTCGACAAGTTGCTCTTCGACGAATTGCCCTAATACGAATTGCCCTCTTCGACGAATTGGCCGTCGACGAGTTGGCCGTCGACGAGTTGGTTTTCAACGAGTTGGCCGGATCCCGACCCTGGCTGCGATCACTGCAACCAACGGTGCCAGGACTACAAAGCTGAGATGCTACGAGGACTGCAAGCGAGCTGTGGCCCTTTGAGGTTCCTTGTTCTCGTGACCGTTGTGCAGCGACTGTGATGTGTGCTTTACCTGTGCGTCTCCTGCGCAACATTCGGTGCTGTCACCCCTTACCGTTTGCCAACCGAACATCACCTTAATTCTGTGTTTCCGGACCTGCAGATGGCCGTGCCACCGTTGTGAACGAAGACGCGAACGGTCGCCGACGTTCTCCGTTTGCATGCGCACCCGTTCGTTCTTGTTACCCCTTATCATGTCAACCGACCATCGCATTAATTTTGTGTTTCTGGAGCTGCAAATGGCAGTGCTGCTGTTGCGAACGAAGGCGCGAACGGTTGCCGACGTCCCATGTGTGCAAGGGCGCCCGGAGGTGTGGGTGCAAGGAGGGGTGTGAGGAATTTGCGGCATTCTACTTTTGTAAGGGACGCAAGAAAACAAGGAGATTTTCTTTTCTCCTCCGGTCCCTGTCCTCCCTCCGGGAATATTTCTGCGGGCGCTCGTGCCTGTGTGCCGTGGTATCCGGCCAACTTGTTGAAAGCCAGTTGGTGAAAGGCCAATTTGTCGATAGACAACTTGTAATATAGGCCACTCCGTCATAGGTAAATTTGCAGATCCCAACACGTCGAAGACCATTTTGTCTAGTAGGCTTCAGAGGATTTAGGAGGAACCCCCTTATTGTCGAAGCGTAGAAATCTGGGCGAGTTTGTAATGCATCGGAATAAAAAAACAGCGCAAACAAAACGACGGACCAGTAGAAGCCTACTGGCCGCCGGAAACAGCGCCTTGTCTGTGTGTATACTCTTCTACTGGTCCGTCGTTTTGTTTGCGCTGTTTTTTCATTCATTCCCCTTATTGTCGTTTCTTGCTCTTCATTTTTTGCCCTTAATTGTGTTATTCCCTTTGCATGTCCAAGTACAAGGTACTATAGGGAGAATGATGAAATGCGAACGGCGGAATACGTGGTTTTCGAAACACACTGCGTCGCCTAGCAGCTCTCTGGAACTCGTGGAAATGTGCGTTAGGACCGAGGGTACGACTCCTACCAACCCTATTATCTACTGAAAGCGCTAGACCAGGGGTGCACAGCTAAAAAATTGGGCGGGCCATAAAAACTGTGCAGGCCGCACCTAGTGCGGCGTGTTGCACATTTTGGCTGGAGTCAGGCTTCCGATACCGTGTATCATCGCAGTCGTTTCCGTCTTTAGCACATCTCGCAAAGTCACGTCCGTGATGACAGATTTAAGGCAGTTCTTGTTCAGGTCGTCAGTCATTAGCAGCATGCGAGTGGTTCGGGCAGTTGTAGGCCCGATCATACGAGTACATCCCAGACTCGCGAGCCGCTGGCTGCCTGTGACGAATGAGACTGCGAAATCCGCTCTGCGACTCTCATGCCGATTATTTGTCTGTGCGCCTAATGTACTACATTCTTGCCGAGTGCGTCAACCGTTGATCGCCCTGTTTTTGCTAACCTGAAGTTAGACGTCGGAAGAGCAAACCAGGTGCCGCCAGTCTAACACCATCACGGGTGAACGATCCGCGTTGTAAGGATATGATGTTAATGCAATGAATGCAGAGTTGCAGGCGAGTTGGACAGAATAAAAGATAATAGTCCCTGGAGAAGGGGAACAAGTGGGTCGCATTTGTGTGGCTTGCTTTGCTTCTTTTTGTAATCTTAATTAATTATAACTCCCAAAATAAGTCGTATTTAAAGAAAAAAAGCTTTTCCCTTGTGTTTTGACGTTCGATGAACTCCGTCTCAGAGTAAGTTACAAATAAGTCCAAACATTATTAGAGGTTCCATATAATAAAGAATGTTTAAATAACATTCATCGATGACAGATCTACAAAAAAAAATTATTAGATGTGTCCCGAATCGTTGACAACCTCAGTCGCTCCTTTGCAGCTGTTTCAGGTGTATCGCATCACGGAACCATTGTGACTTATAAACCGAGACCTTACTGTGTGCTCAGCCTCCGCCTTCTTTGAACATATCTGCAAATATTCTACGTACCTATACCTTTTTCAAATGTTGTTTTCTGTAAATAGAAAGCCTGCGGCAGGTAATATTCGGCTCAGCAATTTACGACACGTGCTTTTGAGGCTTCAATAAATTTCTATATTTCTATAAGTATGAAATGAACCTCGACTCCGCAATCCTCTCTTTCAGCTTAAAATGAGCTGCTATAAGATTCCTTTAGAAAAGGGATACGCGTGATAGCTATGAAATTTATATACCGATATTTATTGTTTTGTGTCTAGCGCTAATATTTCAAAAGCACACTGTGGAACACATTTCACCATTTTTTGGAAGGTTTAATCTGTTTGTACCGTCCAAGCGTGGCTTTATTCCGGGGTGCGAAACCTGAATTCCTAAATTAAGAACATGTAAAACATTACCCGCAAATTGGCAAAAAAAAATCCTGACGGCTATTGCCAACGCTGTCAATCACAAGTCGACCACAAGACATCCCCAACTGCGCGTTTGGAACACATTGGGGCGAAACCAGACGTTGCGTTGTTTCTGCCTGATCGAATTAAAATAAGATCCGCTAACATTTCTTGGGTACAAAGTTTTCTCCGAGTGGCCCGACCCACTGATGAGGTAAAAGCATAAAAAACACAGAAGCTCAAATATCGTTAGAGGCCCCTTTAACCTTGTTTTCAAAGGTTTGCAAATTATATTTAATAAACTCGTTAATTTTTTTCTCCTTCAGTGGCATTTACACTCTTGAATTGATTTGGTATTGCAATCTTTTCTCTTTGTTCTCAGAAAAGGAAAATACCTTTGTCTTTATCCGCATTTATATATAATTTGTAGCAAAAAGGACATATGGGGTCAGCCAAGGTTTATCTCTTGGTGTTTCAACAGTTCTTGTTCTCAAGAATCTGGAGTCTAGAAAGACATTGCCTAGCTTTATGTAGAAATTGTGATAGTTTGACTTTTTAATGAGTGTACCCGAATAATTGATTGAATCTAACAAATTAAAGTGGCGTTCATTTCAAGACTTGTTTTGGTGGTGTTATGTCTTGTGATAAAACAGTGAAGTTAATTTGACGAGTTATAAAACAGTGGTCCGTCGTTTTGTAAAAAAAAAAATAAATAAATAACTGACGAAAGTGTAAGATCTTGAAAGCTTCTAACATACAGGGTGTTTCTTTTGCTTCACATAATTCTTAAACAAACTCATGAAAGACCCTCCATTGGGTGGGTGCAGGTGAGTTACACGGTCCTTATGTCCACGATTCCTCTGGTTTTTCATCTTGAGGCTAAAAGAAAAACAGGAAAAGTTTCAATAGAGACTTTCTTTTTTTTCCGGGGGGGGGGGGGGGGTATGCTTTTAAGCAATACCGGAAGGCTTTTAACGACAAATATTCTTGCTATAAACTTATGGTAAATAAAATAAATGAGAACGGTTCCCTAGTATTTAACTTGGTTCTTTTTAAGCGCTCCAACCAGGTATACAATGTTTTACAGCCAGTGCGGTTCATTCCTCATGAAGAATACAACAACGTGACCTACAAAAACGACATTGGATTGATAAAGCTGGACAGTCCTTTTAACATTGGGAGTAACGGTGGAATGGTCGGCACAATTTGCCTTACTAGGAAGCCTGTGGACTACATGCAGCGTATTAAGGTGGCTGGATGGGGCTTGTTGCGTGAAGGTAAGAACGGTTATCATTATTACGTGGCAGTTGAAGCATATGCTAGGCCATGTATATACAAAACTCTAGATGGTCCTAATGCTAACGGATATAAAGGCTTTAAACAAAGGCTTTAAATAAATGCAGGCAACGCTATGGTTTTGAACTAGTTCTATTAAAGGGCAACTCCGGACATGTATTTTTGAATTAGTGATTACGTATTTTTTCAGCTAAGTCATTGTCTCTAAATAATATTTTTTTCTTCTTAATATTTTGTGTAGTCTTATGAATTTCACGTCTCAAAGTTTGGTTTCGGACGTATACGGCAGAATCGAAAGTACCTGCTAAAGAGGGATCGCAACACTAATATCAGCTGTACGACCGCGACGTGACGTCACGGTGGTGCGTGGGAACGTGGTACGACGTGCGGAATCAACCGCAGTACAACAGCGACTTGACGCCACAGTGATGCTGGATGGATGGAGGGATGTTAATAGCTATACCCTTTGTAACGGGCGGCAGCTTGCGCCACCTAGCCTAAATCTAAAAAGACAAAAACCGATGATTCTTCCTGCCCTTCTAAGACCAATTTTCTCTCCCTAACTATCACCAGACAGTGTGGGACACCGCCAGACTGACCTTCGGGGGATCGGGCAAAAAAATAAAAACATCACCTCCCGCCTCTTCCCCCCGGCGAGGGAGTCACCAATTTTCCCCTCATCAAGCCTTGTCGGCGTTACCCCAGCACCGGACCCACTGGGAGACAGGGTTGAGACTTTGGGCCGGAGCCACGCGGAAGGCAGTCCCAATTTTCCTCTCTCCTGGCTGTCCCCAGCTGTGCTAGTTAGTTGTCCATCATTAAATGTTCCCTTGATAATTTCCAACAATCTTCTAATCGCCTCTTTTGTTACTGTAACCATTTTCTCTTCCGTCCTTCCATCATCGGCAGTAAAACCCAGGGCCCCAGCCAAATCCGTTACCCCTTCAGGGAGGGCAGGACGAAGCCCCGAGCACTTCAAAACCGGGTGCTCTAGCGTCTCGCAATCATTACGGCAGGCGGCACATAGTGTGTCTGTCGTCTGAAATTTAGCCCTATACATCCTCGTCTTCAAAACTCCCGCTCTCGCCTCGAACAGCAAAGACCTTCCCAGTGAATTGTCAAACACATTTTCCGTTCCTATGTCCTGCTTTTGTGACCTGTACACTGTTAGAGCTGACTTCTCCTGCATTCTTTCCTCCCAGATTTCCCTCTCTGCCTCTTTCACCCCCTTTTCCACTGAAGTAATCTGCTCAGCCCCATCACCAGTCTGTAGGTATTTAAATGTAAGCTTTCGGGTACGGTTTGTCCGTTTTTGTGTTTAAACGTTTCACGTCTACACTATAAGAAAAAAGACAGTCATTTGTGACTATCTTTGGGGTGGTAAAAAGTTGTCCCAAATAAAATGACCCCCACGGTAAAAATGACAAACCCACATGTAGTCAAAGAAAAGGTAGTTAAATTTGACTACCCCCTAAAGCAACATGGCGGCCGGTTAGTGAGGTTCAAATACCCCGGTAAGGCCTAGCGAAGAGCACGGCTTTTCGTTCGAGTGAGATAATAGATCGCATAGGCCTATTAGATGTCTTCCAAGCGCCATAAGACACTCTAAGCATCCGTCCCCAGACACCGGTACCGTACCTATATCCTGTAAGGACGGCAGTGTGTGTGCCGGAATTGCCGCGATTGCCCCCGACGACATCTCGCTAGATGGGCTATTTTTACCACCGGCGGAAAACGCTCAAAAAAGAAATCGTTAGACGAGGAATGGGCATGCTGACTTTATTGAACACAACGTGTGCTTGTCGTATGCGGCGCTGATTCGCTGGGCACCGTCGTCGACACCGACGTGAGGCGTTCAACTCGCACCAACTCTACCGCTATCTTTTTTTTTTAGAGCGCAGCTCTTAGGCGATTGTTTCCGGCTTGAGGGGCGTCGCTGTCACCTTCGCCGTCGGCGTAACCGCGGCGACCCCCCTAACCTCCCTGAGGGGGGTAACGTGACCCCCCTAGGCCGCCTGAGGGGGGTCACGTGACCCACCTGAGGTCACGTGACCTCCGTGAAGTCACGTGACCCCCGTGAGGTCACAAGGGTCACACGACGTCAACAGGGTCACGTGACTTCACGATTACGCAGATGGCGACGGCGACGCCGACGCCGCTCGGAGGGAGGAGCAGCATGATGAGGAGGTGAGGAGGAGGAAGAAGGGGTATACCCTCCTCTCAGTACCCTTCCCTCCTCCCCCTCAAGAGCTGCGCTCTAATTCGGCGTTGCAGGGAGTTGTAAACGGCTTTCATTTTTTTTTTTCTCTTCTAGTTTGGGCCTACTTTTACCGGCGTGGTTATCCATTCGTGCGCGTGTGTGCCTGCACGTCGCAGCTCTTCGACACCGCACGAGCATTTAGGTAGCTGAGTGGCATAATTATTACGACTGTTATCAAACTGAGGGGCAGGGACGTAGGAAGTTCTGTGGACCGCAGGCCAGCCAGGCCAGCTGTTTGTAAATCAAAAGCAACAGGGCTGCTGAACACTTAGCTTATTCAATCAAGCGGCAGCTTGCGCCACCTAGGGAGTGTAGTAGTAACCGCTAGATGGCACCTAAAAAAAAGCAATACTCAGGCACCAGCTAATTCTATTGATCTACGTCTACTCACACGCCAACACACACACCAACCAAGACACCGAACACTGTTATAGGTACATACATATGCATGTCAGCAGTACAACAAGGCACAAACAACTCCAACACAACACCTCTGTGACTCGACTTTAACCTCCTTACCAACCCAGTTCGTATATATGCCCTACCATATTCTGACAAGGACTAGGCAAGTGAGTGCCACTGTTTACTAGATGAATACAAAAAGTATTTGCAAGTATTATTTGTATACAAGTGGTCTTTGCATTTAAATTTTCAGGCTATACACCTCTCGTAATCTAGTGCTTCGAAGGGCAACATGATGTGAAAGCAATCGGCTAAAGTAACACCGCATGGCATGCTCCCGATCAGTTTTGGTTTCAGATTCACGCAGTGATAAGCTTACTCAAGCCATGTTGCCTCATGCTCGTTCCGCGCGTGTAGTAGCAGCAAAATTTACAACGATATCTGCATTCCTAGACAGTAATCGGCTTAGTCTTGTGTTGTTCAATTCGTTTTTCCCCCTTAAATTCAGTGCTTGAGAATAGGTTGCTTAATTGTAGCGTGTAAATGCTGGCGGCATGCTTTTCCGTGTTGGTCGAGTAGCTGATGAGTCGCTCCACTCGCTTCACTTTAAAATGCCTAAATTAAACTTATGTAAAAAGGTAAAAAAGTGTTGAGGCACAACTACATATATACACATATATATATATATATATATATATATATATATATATATATATATATATATATATATATATATATATACAAATAGCATAGCCGAGGTTTTTCTTTTTTTTATGTGCTGCATTTGGAGAACGTATACACCCCTATCAAATTATTTTGAATCTTTTATTTTTTCTGTTGACATTAAACGGGTGGCACTGTCCAGGCATGGGGACACTTTATATAAACAGTGTATAAAACTTAAAACATTAGGGCATTAAAACCAAAACTATACTGTATATATACAAATATATGAAATGGCTATAATGGAGACAAAGTGTTCAGGTGGCAATTGTTTGTATTTTATTTCCCAAACCTGATATACAATTTTATTTTGAAAACATTTTCCTTTAAAAATGATTAAACATTTTAAAACAACCTTGGAGGTACTTTTGAATCATTGTTGAAGTGGAAATCTGAAACGGAGTATTTTTTCAGCACTCGTCTATCAAACTATTATAATTATAGTAATGATACTTTCTGAAGCCAGAAACAACCTTGCAGCCTTCTTATTGGCACCTTTGAATATAAAACAGACCAATAAACTTACATGAAAGCAAAGAACACTAAACCAAAAAAATATGTTAGGTATGCATCACAAGGGTTATTTTAGATAAGATCGACCAAAGGGTGGCTGGTCGACATTTTTAAATCAACTGATATTTTTATATTCTATTGTCTTATGTCTGGTATAAACAAATCCAAACTTAGTTTTTTTTTTTAAATTAGAGACAGGAAAATTGTAAGCAATGAAGAGTTGGACAGTTGCATTAACGCGCACTGATGGAGGGGGCAGGTTTGAAAGTGAATAACTAAAACGATAAATTAGGATAATTGTAATACTTTATAGAAAAAAACTAAAGGTGTAATACTTTATAGGAAAAAAACTATAGGTGATAATTAATTCATTATCATATGCTTTTTAGATAGTATTCCATATATATGCGGCTATTATTTGAGAAAACAATAAAGTATCTGAGGAATACGATAGTCGGGATATATTTAGGCAAACATAGGAAAAAAAATCAAACAACGCAAAATTTCGATGCGAATAAAAAAAAAACACCACCTTCGATTTTTGTTTTAATTTTGGGTACCCTGTCATATTCTATTTCGGCATTCATTTCTATTAAAAACGTGTTGCATAATTTTCTTGCGAACGAAGACACAACTCCCCAAAGCACTGGTCCTTTTTCAAAGCCTACACTTAGCAGTGCCCTATACGAGAAGTGACTCTGAGTTCCAGTTACATGAAACTAACACAAATCTTTTATATATTTTATTCAGATGAGGCCATTGATAAATGTAGCAATCGTTCACACAATAAAAGTGAGGAGAACGTACTGTGTACAAAGAGCTACCATATTACAAACTAGTGATCCGAGAAACGATTTTGCAGCCATCGGCCACTGGGAACTTTGTTTACTTTATATTTCTACGACATTATATGCTCCTCTTTCTTCCCCTCTATCTCCATCTCAAAAACATATTCAAGCTTTCCCTTTCTGCGTGATAGTGTTCTGTGGCTAGGAGCAATATAGGGCAGCAGTTTAAAAAACCAACCTCTATTATTCGTTTATTTTTCTCCCTAGTAAGATCACGGCTTGAATTCGCATCTGTAGCATGGAACTCAATATCTGGAACGCTGTCAGCGAAAATTGAAACTGTACAAAAGCATTTCGGACGTAATTTTTATGACCGTCATTTTCAACGTCGCTTTTATTCTGATTATAACTTTCTCGTTGATAAGATTTCTCTGAGCCCATTTTCCGAAAGAAGGGCCGAGCGTGACTTAATTTTGCTACATAAGGTAGTAAATGGGTTGATAGATAGCGATATGCTCTTATCCAGAATTAACATTCATATCCCTTCTCTGTTAACTAGGAACCATACTGCTTTTTATGTCAATACCATCTGTAGATCCTCGCCAGTGTCACGTATACAATCCTTATATAATCGCCTAAATGATAAAAATATTGATATATTCAGTGATATATCTGTTTACCGCAAACAATTGGAAGCGCTTCCAACACACTTTTGACCTGTGCTTTACTTTGCTTTTATTGCGTTACTTTGTTTCTGTTCGATTTTAGCATTGAGTTGTGCGCCAAAATGAAGACCTCCGGGGTGTTTATGGGCACATAAAAATATAGATTATTATTATTATTATTATTATTATTATTTCCTCGCGAAGATCACGATTATGGCAAAATAGTTGACGGAAGTATCAGACGACACTCGTCGCCAATTATTTCAGTACTCGTCGATAGTTCTGGCAAAAGGGCCGATACAACCTTTTTTCGTATTGCCCCGCTCACTGTCAAGGATAAGGGGGTTCGCTTCAACCAGCGAAATTTGGCCGCCAAAGCCTGTTTACTGAGCAGTCGTGCCTGTCGCCATCCCACTCGCTGGCGTCACGGGCGATAATATCAGGCACAAAGAGGCACACCGACAGACAGCGGAACCCCCAAATACTCAAACCTCGCCTAAATGCAATAGAGCGTAAACACTGTCGCCATGTTAACCTAGGAAAGGTTAACATGGTGACAGTGTTTACGCTCTAGGTAAGGAAAAGCATGGCGTGTGGTATGAGCCGGATCCTTACACGATTTGCAAGGTGAGCCCCGAGAACGCGTCTGCTGCCATAGAGTATTTCACGAAAGACGAGCTACAATGCTCGCGCTAAGGTCCTAACCAGAAGGACGTGATCTCTGTCATGCTTGACGGGTAGAAAACGTTCGTGCCGAAGCGCTTCCCCACAAGCTCGATCCGAGAGGCCTTTCGTGTATACCGCGCGGAAGGAAGAAGGGAGGAGTGGGAGGGGGGAGAGGAGGGGAGGAGGAGGGCGGGGGATGGAGGAGGAGGGGGAGCTGGGAGGAGGATGGCGGAGGGAGGAGGAGAGAGAGGGGGGAGGAAGAGGGTGGAGCAGGAGGGAGGAGGAGGAGAAGAGGGGGAGGAAGCGAGCAGCACGGGAGGAGTAGATGAGCAGGGAGGAGGCGGGGCATACTGTCCCCTCCATACCATCCCTTCCTCCTCCTCAAGAGCTGCGCTCTAATTCGGCATTACAAGCAGTTGTAAACGTCTTTCATTTGTATTCCACCAATTTACGCGAATTGCGCAACAGATATGAGCTTGGCGGATCTTAGGATTACGAAAGCTTAGGAAGAACATAATTTATAGTCTTTCTGTAGTTATCTAAGTTACTGATATCATTTACGACTGCCTGCACGTGAACATCGAATTCGAAAGTGACCACCCCGGTCGTCACCTGCAGAAAAGTGGTCATTCCACAGCGGGTTGGGGTCGTCACTTTGCCCAAAGGCTAGTACTCGCCCTTTGGAGTAGTCAAAGCGTCCAAAACGCCATTTTGACTACAAAGGGTAGTCATTTTTTCTTAGAGTGTGATACATGAATACCCTTTGTGCCCACGACATATCATCCATTTCGGTCAACCTTTGTTCAAATTTCAAGTTACTAATTGCCTCCCTGCTCCTAAAAGACGATCACCCCATGTCCCCCTGTACTCCCTCATTTGGTGTTTTTCCATGTGCCCACAGTGCCAATCTTCCTACGCTTCTTTGACGAATTTCTAACCCTGATTCAACCTCTGATTTCATGCACAGTACTACATCGCCAAAAGACAGTCCTGGTACAATCACTCCTTTCCATATACCTCTGACCACTTCATATCTATCATAGTTCCATAGCGCCTTGTGCTTCATAATAGATGCATTTCTTTTCTCTCTCCTTATTATATTCTCCTCGTGTTCCTCTAGATATTTCCTTCCTTCCGTGAGCCAGGCTCCCAGATATTTGTATTTTCCTACATGGTCTATTACAATGTCTTGTGCCTTAGAGGTTCCCTCTTTCCGTCGTTAAGCACTATTACTCCAGATTTGTCACTACTAAAACTCATGCCCAAGGTGTCCCCTTCCTCTCCAGATATTCCAGCTAGTTCCTGTAATGTATCCTGATAATCTTCCATGAGTACTATGTCATCTGTATACATCAGTCCTGGTATTACCTGCAATACTTTTCTCCCTTCTTGCAAATAAATCACACCAAAACATAAGTTGCTCTGCTCTAATTTATTTTCCATTTCAATGAGACATATCATATAGAGCAGAGGTAACAGTGGACAACCCTGCCTGAGTCCTCTTTTTATTGCTGCGGGTTGTGTAGTTTCTGCTTCCCATGTCATAACTACCTCGTTGTTTGTGTACACCTGCTGAAGAAACCTAACCAAATTTCTATCTAAATTATACTCCTTCAGCTGGCCCCAGAGACTTTCCTGGCTCACGTTATCGTACGCTCCCTTGATGTCCAAATGAGCTAACCATAAAGGAGTTTGGTTCTTCTATGCTATTTCTATACATTGAGTGGTGACGAATAAGTGATCTTCGAGTCTTCAATATCTTCGGAATTCACTCTGGAGCTCACGAAGTATTTGCATACCTTCTGCCCTTTCCTCCATTCTACGTTTGCTATCTGCATAGCTAAGCTGTATAGAACTGAAGTTACCGTTATCGGGCTATATGCCTTAATCTTGTCTTTGTTTCCTTTGCCTTTACATATTAAACTCAATTTTACTTAGTTTCCAATCATTGGGTCCCTCTCCTCACATAATTACTTGGTTAATCACATGCCGTGAGTTCAATTTGCTTCTTTTCGCTAGTGTCTTTACGAGTTCCATAAGTATGTTGTCTGGGCCTGTCGCTACACTGGGCGCCGCGAACCTGCCGTACGCGTCGTGTAGTGTTGCTTGACTAAAAGCAAACCCGCTTGCCATCTCCTATAAAGGAGCTGGTCGCATCTTTAGAACGAATTTCTGCTGAGTACGCGCCTTTACTTTGACGCAATAGTTTGGCTGTGATCATAATTCGTGTCACTGAAGCGATACCAGTCATTATGTGGTTTTATTTCGACCGGAGTGTTCGTTTATTCAGCAAGTGAAGTTATTCTTTTTGCGATGGGGTTGTCTGGCCGAGTGACACAAATTGGTTCACTCCTTCGATAAATACTTTTTTGTGTGCACAAACCGTGCAATGGAAGCGCTGTAGAGGGTGTTGAGAAACACCGCTTAGTGTTGTTTTCATAAAAGTGGCCATCGTGTGTAAAATTTGTTTAAGGCGTAAAAAAGCGCGCGAGATTCAAAAAGGTTTCAACGCGACTACGGGCACTAACATCGCAACAGACCTTTTACTAAAATGCCCAAGCATCAAGGCGAATGCTGGGAATGTAGAGACACGCGCCGCACGCGCTAGCTTTTTTTGTAGAAAGAATTTGATGTAAGTAACCAAAGTAAGGTGTTGACGAACGCGCGTACTAGACGGCATTTGTTCTACGCTTTTGCGTTAAAACAGTTACAACTGCAGACGCCAGCTCGTGTAGCGCGTGTAACTACACTTGCAGGACATTCTTTGGTTTTTGGGTAATTTTGTAAAATATGTATTTGCTAGCGTAAAGTAACGTGGAATATATTGTCACGGGTGGTGACCAAAGGACAATAGATAAACAGGAAGAAATAAACGTTTAATGTGGCGAACTTGTGCCCAAAAGAGAATAGAAAAAGCATTGCGTCGCAGGCGTCGATGGCGGCGAAACAGCAGGATCCAACGCTGGGGCGAGACTGACTTCGGCTTGCCACGTGGAGAGCTTTTTGTAGCCGCGTGGGTTTCCGGAACATTCCGCCTAAAACGTTCGGATGACAACAGCGGTAAACTAAAGAGTCATTTGGAACACATAACTTTCACAGTCCTATCAAGCGTAGTACGGCTTCAGGCGCACGACGTGGACGACTTCAGGTCGGGGTGGGCGGCGTGATAACGTTCTTCTCCCGTTGGCCATCACCTCGTAGTTCAGATATCCAAGTGGACGAAGTACTTTGTAGGGTCCGAAGTACCGTTTTAGGAGTTTCTCGCTGTGACCACGGCGGCGAATCGGCGTCCAGATCCACACCCTTTCTCAGGGCTGGAAGTGGACGACCCGACGACGAAGGTTGTAGCGGCCAGTGTCGACACGTTGCTGGGCTTGAATCCGGAGTCTGGCGAGCTGACGGACTACTTCTGCCCGATGGGTAACCACCTGGGCGTCGTCGATTCCGTCGAAAGCCGGTTTGTGGGGTAACATCGCGTCCAGCATTGTCGTTACTTTGCGACCATGAACCAGTTAAAATGTGTAACCCCGGTGGTATCTTGCACGGCCGTGTTGTGGGCAAATGTGACGTACGGCAACACCTCATCCCATGTCTTGTGCTCCACGTCGACGTACATGGAGATCATGTCGGCGATGTTCTTGTTGAGTCTTTCCGTCAGCCCGTTGGTAGCGGGTGGTACGCCGTGGTGCGACGATGGCTGGTGTGGCTGGGACGAAGGACTTCTTGTGTGAGCTGGGCCATGAACAACGATCCGCGGTCTGAGATCAGGACTTCGGGGGCACCGTGCCGGAGGATAATGGACTCGCTGAAAAACTTGGCGACTTCAACAGCCATTCCTGATGGAAGGGCTTTTGTCTCGGCGTACCGTGTGAGATAATCGGTTGCGGCGATTATCCATCGGTTTCCTTGCGTCAATGGTGGGAATGGCCCGAGTAAATCCATACCGATTTGCTGGAATGGGGCAGATGGCAGCGCAATATGCTGAAGAAGTCCTGCAGGTCTCGTCGGTGGTTTCTTCCGTCGTTGACACTCGTGGAAAGATCGGGTGTACTGGTGCGCACTCTTCGCAAGCTTGGGCCAGTAGTACTTTTCGCGTATCCTGGCAAGACTTCTGCTGTAGCCAAGGTGTTCCGCCGTCGGGTAATCGTGGCAGGCTTGAAAAATTTCTTCTCGAAGACTGGAAGGGATCACCAACAGCCACGCCGTGTTGTTGTCGCTGAAGTTCTCCTTGTAGAGCACACCTTGTCGGATGGAGAAGGTTGGCAGTGTTCGTACAAAACCGCGGGGAACTGCGCTACCTTGTCCCTCTATGTGCTCGATGAGTGCTCGCAGCTCAGGGTAGTTTTGTTGGAGTTCTGCTATGTCGCTGACATCCAGAGCGCCGAGGAAACACTCATCGTCGTCCTATTTGGTGCAGGCAGGACCGGCCTCGACTGGGGTCCTTGACAGGCAGTCAGCGTCATTGTTCTTCCGGTCGGACTTGTACACATGGTCATGTCGAACTCCTGCAGTCGTAGGCTCCACCGGGAGAGGCGTCCGGCGGGGTCCTTCAGATTCTCCAGCCAGCACAGTGAGTGGTGGTCTGTGACCACGCGAAAAGGAATCTATACAAATATTGGCGAAACTTTGTTATTGCTCAGACGACAGCGAGGCACTCCTTTTCAGTCGCTGAATACTTCCTCTTCGCGTTAGACAGCGTCCGACTTGCGTATGCGATGACTCGCTCTGCTCCGTCCTGCATTTGGACTAGTACCGCACCCAGTCCGGTGTTACTGACGTCGGTGTGGATCCCTGTTTCAGCAAACAGGTCGAAATGGCCAATAATCGGGGGCGTCTGGAGTCTTCCTTTGAGCTCGTTGAATGACTGGTGGTGTCTTTCTGTCCACTCGAACTTTACGCGCCCTTCGTGAGGTGCGTCAGCGTTGCGGACACGTTGGCGAAGTCTCGAACAAAGCGCCTGTAGTAGACACAGGGTCCGAGAAATCTTCTCACGGCCTTCTTGTCAGACAGCGGCGTAGATGCAGTTACGGCGCGGATCTTCTCGGGGTCAAGTAGAACACCTTTGTTGTTCACGACGTGGCCAAGAAAGTTTAGTGCCCCATAGGCGAACCGACACTTCGTTGGCTTGAGTGACAGACTGGTGGTCTTGATGGCTTGAAGCACGGCTCGAAGTCGTCTCAGGTGTTCGTCGTAATCTCGTGGGAATACCACGGCATCGTCCAGGTAGAAGAGGCAGCTCTGTCATTTCAGACCTGCCAGCACGGTGGCCATGACACGCTGGAGGGTGGGTGGTACTGTACAAAGTCCGAACGGCATCACTTTGAATTCGTACAGTCCGTCGGGAGCGACAAAGGCAGTTTTCTCCCGGTCGCGTACGTCGACTTCTATCTGCCAGTAACCACTCTTCAGGTCTATCGACGAAAAATATCGGGAGTGGCGCAGTCGGTCTGACGTATTGTCGATGCGGGGGAGCGGATAGACATCCTTCTTCGTCACAGCGTTCAGTCCACGATAGTCCACGCAGAACCGCAGGGTTCCGTCCTTCTTTACAAGGACGACTGAGGACGCCCACGGACTTCTTGAGGGTTGAATGATGTCGTCGTCGAGCATTTCCTGAACTTGATCTTGAATCACCTTCCTTTCCTTTAAGGAGACTCGGTACGGTGACTGGTGGACAGAGAGCGCGTCGTCGTCGGTAATAATGCAATGTTTCCCCATTGGTGTTTGGCGAACTTTCGACGACGTGGCAAAACAGTCACTGTATTCAACGAGGAGGTCAACCAGTTGCCGGCGCTTAGGAGCTGGGAGCTCGGGGTCGATGTCGAGCGGCGGCGGTGACGTACTCTGCTGCTGTGACGACGAGGTTTCCTCGGAGATTGCGGTGACCACGGCCTGCGCCCGAAGCTCCTCGACGTGGCTTACGGTGGTACCCTTCGTTAGGCGCTGCGGCTCCTCTCGAAAGTTTGTCACAAGAACAGTTGTACGTCCTTCTTTGAGATCCGTTACGCCTCGTGCAACGCCATTTCCTTTTTCAAGGGGCAGTTGGACGCTGTCTTCCAGAAGAGCTTCACCGTGCATGGCTGAGTCGGTTATGACGGTGACGTAAAGACTCGACCGCGGCGGTAGGTTCACATGGTCGGCGATAAATCGGATCCCGGTTGTCGTCGTGTTGGTCTCCACCGGCGGCAGGACAAGCCTTCGCAGCGGCAACTGGTTTGTCCCAAGGTCGATGACGGCGCCTTACTCGCAAAGAAAGTCTATTCCGAGGATAAGGCCCCTTGAACATTCTTGCAGAACGATGAACTTTACCGGACACGTCTCGCCGTGAATCTCGACGTGAGCAGTGCATCTTCCGACTGACGTAATAAGATGTCCTCCCAAGGTCCGTATCTGTGGGCCATTCCACGGCGTCGTCACTTTCCAAAGGTGTTTGGAGAGCCTCCCACTCAGGATGAAGTAGTCTGCTCCGGTGTCAACAAGAGCCGACGCCTTGTGGCCGTCGATAATAACGTTTAGGTTGTTCTTTACCGTTTCAGGAGCGCCGTTTCGGTCTTTGGTTGCGTTCGAGTGGAGGCCCTTCGACGTTCTTGGAGGATTATGGCGTCGGTCGTCTTCGGCAACTCCACCTCTAGGGGTTGCCGCGCCTGGTTTCCCCGGCGTGGAGCGAGGGGCGACAGGCTTTCACGTCGGGGTCGGTGCATCGGCGAGGCTGGACGTCGTGGCCAAGGCAACCGGAACTCTCGGCGCGACGCAGGCCCGGGCGACTGGGGTCGTCGCAGGTACTCGTCGATCTCCCGAGTGCGTTCACCATAACGGGGGCGTGGGTCGTTCGGGTGGAACCCGCGCAGCCCGAGTCATCGGTAGGGGCGTGGACGGTAAATGTGGTCGGCTTCACCGCAGTGATAGCAGAGGGGTCGTCGATCTGCTGTCCTCCACACGTCGGTTTTCTTTGGCGCCGGCTGGTCTCGGTGGTGGTACTGACGTACTTCGTCGTTGCGTCCGGGGTATGCCTGCGTTGGTGAGCCTCGTCGTGGCGCCACCGAGTAATGTTCTTCAGCTGGCGGCGGTCGTCGGGCCACTGCGGCGTAGGTCAGCGTCGGCTCATCGGCTGCGGCCACGGTGACGGGGGCATCCAGAAGGAATGCTCGCTGAACCTCGTCCCGAACAACCTCGGCAATGGAGATTGAGGCCGGGCGCTCAGCAGTCGGCAGAAGCTTCTTAAGCTCCTCCCGGACGACGTCGCGAATAAGCTCTCGAATGCCCGGGATGCCGTGGGCGAGGTCATAAGAGAACTGCGGAACCGCGTTGACGCGGGCTAGCCTCAGGTAGTGGCTGGCTCGGGCTTGCGGAGCACGCTCGATGTTTGTCGCCTCCGTGACAAATCGTTGAACGGTCATCGGTGGGTTGCGTACAAGTCCACCAAAGATGTCGTCCTTCACGCCACGCATTAAAATACGCAGCTTCTTTTCCTCGGTGGCCTGAGGGTCGCCGCGGGAGCTAAGACTTCCACAAAGCTCGTGACGCTTTCATTGGGGCCCTGGGTCCTCGATTGCAGCAGGTCTTCGGCTCCCTCTCTTCGGTGTTGACTGGCGAATGTACGCGTGAGCTCGTTCTTGGAAATGTCCCACGAAGTCAACAAAGCTTCATGGCTTTCGAACCAGCTCCTTGCAGTTCCTTCAAGTGCAAAATATAGGTGTTGCAGGCACTGTTCGTCACTCCACCCGTTGTGGGGAGCCACCCGTTCGTACTGGTTGATCCAGTCTTCGATGCCCTCGTAGATCTCGCCGAGGAAGGGAGGAGGGGTCCTCGGAGCGACGGCGAGGACGACGACGGGCGGGGTGGTCATAGTCGGGATCTTGTTCAACCGTTTCTCGGGCAAGAGACCAAGTCCGGGAGACTGACCTCTGGTACGACGGCTTCTTCGGACTTCGGTGTCTTCGGCAAAGGGTAGCCTTCCGGGGCTGAGCACGTCGCTTGGTCGGGATGTCTCCGGAGGGGTGCGCTAAACGGGCATAAATGCAATACCCCGCACCTCCACCAAAAATGTCACGGGTGGTGACCAAAAGAACAATAGATAAACAGGAAGAAATAAACGTTTAATGTGGCGAACTTGGGCCGAAAAACAGAATAGAAAACGAATAGCGTCGCAGGCATCGATGGCGGCGAAACAGCAGGATCAAACGCTGGGGCGAGGCTGACTTCGGCTTGCCACGCGGAGCGCTTTTGTAGCAGCGTGGGTTTCCGGAACATTCCGCCTAGACCGTTCGGCGCGTAGAACATTCGGGCCGCGAACGAGCAAGAGGATTCTCGA
Organism: Ixodes persulcatus; assembly: GCA_013358835.2. Lineage (NCBI taxonomy): Eukaryota > Metazoa > Arthropoda > Arachnida > Ixodida > Ixodidae > Ixodes > Ixodes persulcatus. The sequence continues at coordinate 49,782 of JABSTQ010000970.1, forward strand.
ATTTATCAGAACACTAAATTCCAAGAATAAATAAAAGACGTGTCACACCCAGGAATCGAACCCTTGCTCTTCGAGTGGGAGGCAAGAAGAATAACCGTTAAGCCACGGACACGCTGCCTACTTGGTATATATATATATATCAGAGTTGGGCAGAAATACTCAAAAATGTATTTGAAAATACAAATACTGGGATACATTAAAAAAACAGCTAAAATACTGATGCTGAAATATATCTGTAAAAGTGCATCGCGATACGTATCGGAAATACATTTTAAATAGAGGCAAAAAGTATTTGGAAATACAAATACAGGAATACATTTTAGGGAGGGCAGAAGTACAAATACAAAAATTCTGATAGTGCAATACATTTTTCCAATTTGTTGGAGACGCCAAGCTTGAAGTTGGAAGTGGACGTTTTTGATCCCGAAATTATTTTCCCGTAGGCTTGGCACTTGCCTTGTAAGTAGTGGTTTCGGACGACGAGGAGTCTTCAATGGGCTCAAAAGAAACGTTCCATGGAGGACTGACCGCGGTCCCTTCCCTGACATCCTGTCTGTCTGCCGAGGGATGCAAAAAGACTACGACCTCTAAATAAATTATATGTCATCCTAAATCCCATCAAAACGTCACCACGCTCCTGTCCAATAAGAACGCCCCTGTCAACATTGATCACATGACGTCACGGTGGAATGAACTGCTATTCTTGATTTGTAGGTGTGGCCTTGAGCATGAAACTTCACCACGCTGCTGTATGAAAGAACAATGCGTACTTTTGTTGTAGGTTACCTCGTTGGAGATCGTGCAGGGCTGCAGGCAGTGTCATTTGGAATTTTCGAGAATAGTGGACCACCTGAAGCATTCTGGAACACATATCTTCTGTTACGATTGAAAAACCGATACGGTGGCATCCTGTTGTGAAGGTCCCTTCTGCCGACCCTCCGCCACCGACGCATAGATTGCAGTCCTCAAGTTTCCAATAGCATCATCCAAAAAGAGATCTCGTGGATTGCGACCTGATACTGCCGGCACAGGTGCGAGCTCTCCGAGAAACAGCGCGCTCGAGACGAGTCACAGCTGTACGAAATCTGGGTCGGCACAGCGAGGCCACGTCTAGCCTCCTTCCTGTGTTTCGGATCACCAGAGCAGCGGGTCACGTTCACGTCGGCTGGTGACGCACCCTTGAGCCGTGCAATATTACGGGCGCAGCCGCAGACGCATTCGAATATGTGTTGAACTTCAGTGCGTGAGTCATCCTATACTATTTCAAGTCAACCACCGCCAGGCTCGTGCTGCAACGGACTGTGACTCAGCTTTCCCGGCTGGGTGTACTGTGTACGCTAAGGCAAGAGAGACGTTTATAAGCGGACATTGGATGCCAGCAAAGAATGACTCAAGAAATCCCTTTGAGGACCTGCGGCAGAAGATGCTCTGACTCCACTCCTGGCACGCCACCTGCCTCGAGTCCCCGACTACGCAACACTTCTCAGAAGAAAAAAGAGGACGCATAGAAAAATAGTTAGGAGAATCGGAAGGAACCAAACATCGCTCCCGTTTACGGTGGAATGGAATGCATAACTCACTTTAAACAGCTGTGTTTTTGCATGCTAATGAGCATACAGAGCACCTACCTCGCATAAATTTACGGCTTCCGTCGGGTTGAAATCTTTTCGACCGATTTGGTGAAGCAAGATCTTCCTCCGAGTTTCATTTTCCGTTCCAGAGGGAACACTGAAAAGCTTTCCGGTCGACTTTTCTACGGGCGCAGCAGCCCGTCAGCTGCGGCGTAGCAACATCTTGGGAAATTCATGGCGACCGGAAGTCCAAAACCGAAAGTCAGATGTCACGTGATGACTTTCCAATGGTGTGCGCGGCGGCTAGTTCAAAGAATGGCGCCACTTTTCCCAGGATAGAGGGGCTTCAGAAAACATCGTCTGCTAACGACGCCGGCTCTAGGCGCCGTATGTTCGTTCGTTGGCGGCAGTTGACGTCGCGACCGCCTGCGCCATCTTTTGTCTCCCGTGCGAAACGGCGACGTTTTGTGTGAAGAGCGGTGGCTTCGCTGCGTTTCCATAGAAGTTAAGCCTTTTCTTTCTTTACTTTATCCTCAGGCATGTTCGCTCTTTTCAAAATTTACAAAAAACAAATGCACCATCTATGCGCAACGCTGCACAAAATCGTAGCTCGAAAGGTTAATAAACCGGATTTTCGCGGTCGCTTTAAAGAGCCTGGCCGCTACTTGGGACACCCGGTATATCCCCGCTCCTGGCCCACTCTTCTGCCAGCTCTCTTTATCTTTCCCTTCCACGAACTTTGATGTAATAAATTTAATACTCACTCTCTCCCCTCTTCGTTTGTAATATTACTACGGCTTCAATTGTCAATCTTATCTCACTCCCAATATATATACAGGGCAGCCTATCCCCATAGAAAAAAACTGTATTAAAATCATCTGGTTAACTGGTTGTCTATACATCTTGGAAAAGCATTAGCACAAAGACAAGGGAGGAAGAACGTGGAGACAGGATAGAGCGCTATAGGGAGGATTTATTCCCTAAATTCCTTGGAAAACAGGCCTTTTCCGACATTTGCAATTTGAAATGACGTGTCACGTCACTGCCGCAAGTTGGAACTAGCATGGGCCAAAAATCAGCAACGGCTATCATCCACCCAGTTAAGCGAATTCGAAACTCACAGTAAAATAGAGAGCTGGTCAAATATTGAGTCCGCCATTACCAGTGGCCCGGATGGTCTAATCGGTTATGGCGTCACCCCGACTAGGCGAAGATGGCGGGTTTGTTCCCCGCTCCTGGCCCAAGTTTTCGCCGGCTCTGTTTCCCTTCCCCTTCCCCTAACTTCGAGGTAATAAATTAACTAATCACTCTCTCCCGTCGTCGTTTACAATATTTGTATATTTTAGACCGACTGGAATTTGAAGCTCTAACCAAATTTTCATTATTTTTATTTATGTATTTTTTTTATTTATTAAATAAAAAATATTATATTTTCTTAAGCATACATATATTTGTAAAACATATATATATATATATATATATATATATATATATATATATATATATATATATATATATATATATATATATATATATATATATATATATATATATATATATATATATATATATATCTTTATTTTTTAGCTCGCGCGAGTGTTGTTGAGATTTTTCTTAAAGCTAAAAAAAATTAGACCTACAAAGGGTTACTTAATGCAAAAGGCACAATGGGTTGTTTCTCAACGCACTCTATAACGTTTGTTTTTGAAGGGCATGAGAAAAAATTAATATTTAACAAATTGGCAAATTAAATAGTTTTAAGTAGCCAGTTTGGCACGTTGCTAACAATATCATGACTATTCTCAACAAGACTCTAACAATTCTGCATTGGCTCGACCTGCATAGCATGGACCATCTTTTTTTTTTAGGTCTTGGCCCAATACAGCTGAAACACCCTGTATAATTATGCTTGGTACTTTTTCTCTCGTACCACAATATCAAAGCACTACTTTACATTTCATTATTGCCTAAAGCAGAGGTCATTACACGTTTCGATATCAAGGAACGCCTATTTTTCCAAAAATGCGATCCGGTCTTGGCAAGGATGCTGTAAAGCAATGCCGAAATCACTGACCTTGAAGAGATTATTGCGCGTACTTATTAACGAGGAACTTTTGCCACACAGTTATGCCTCAGTAGATGATTTAGGTCTTCTAGAATAGTCCTTAAACTGGGAATACACTTTTCTTTGGTGCTCGGATAACCCTCGAGGTTTTTTTTAGAAAAAACCTCGAGGGTTATCCGAGATGATGGCGTGGAGCTCCGCTGGCCAACACACTCCTTCCCCCTCTAGATGCCGTCGCCATATCTATCAGGAGGCCGTCTTCAACTTTGTGGTCTAGAGGTAGGTGGCGGAACCATCTGCCCATCAAGATAAACATCAGCTTGAACCTCTGTGGATTCCTGTCCTTCTGCTGTTGATGGCTACCCCTACTGAAAAAAAACATTTGGCGCCTATATTAAAGTAAACGGGTTCATACCGGTAACAGTTTAGCCATACTGGTCACCAGTTTGTCAAAGGGCTCGCTCGTATAGCTAAAGGGGTCCCCCGTATGAGCCATAAGGGTCACCTATTTGGGCAAACAGGTCACTCATTTGGCAAACGGGTCACTCGTCTGGGCAAATGGGCCACTCGTTTGGGCAAAGTTGTCGCACGTTTGCTCAAACCGGTGACCATGTTGCACAAGCGGGTGACCCGTGACCGTCATACTGTACCGGTTTAATCAAACGGCTCTCCGGAGCCCGTTTGACACTGAACGTACAGATCGGCGGCATGGGCACGCCTGTTTCAGCCGTGGCAGCCTCTGTTTCCGGAAGGCCGGGAGCGCCGGTTCATCGATTTCAAATCGTCAACGTAATGCCAGTAATTATATTTATGTTTTAATTTCGCTGATGTTCGCTTTAACCGCAACTGCAATAAACAATTTATTTCTTTTTTTTTCTTTTTCTTTTGCGTAAACGCGCGACGTTGGCGATCCAATATTTTTGACAGAACTTCAAAACTTCGGCGTTTTTGTTGGCTCAATTTACTTATTCAGCTCTAATATCTCTCGCAGAAGACGCAACCGCGTGAAAGACTATACTTCTAGACTCCGTTTCACTTCAATTCAAGACGCAGCAAAGGTAGGGCCCGAACACGTGGCTGCAAGAACATCGAGCATTGCGAGAGTAAGCTCGCCTTTGCAGCAGTCAAACTACGAGCTCGCGCCGAAATTTTTCTTCGCTCGGGCACAACCCGAGCGGCCGGCGCGATTTCCTGCGTTCGAGCGTGCTGAAATGCTAAGGCTACAAACACGTCTTACTGCAATGCCTAGGGAGAGGGTACGGGCCTGTCTCGGTGTACTGCGGCTTCACCCCTTCACCGCACCCCTTCCTCCTCTCTTGTCACCTCTGTCACGTGACCCGCAGCAGCGCGCGAGCTACACGCTGGTAAGCATCGAGATCCGGAAGGGCGCGCCTGGCTGCCGCTTTTTTCTTTGTCTGCTTGTTGTCAGTTGCAGTTTGAGCTTCGCCCGTCCTACCTGCTTCGATCTGTCGCCGAACCCTGCGGTCTTATTAGGATGTCTCTCGACAACGTATTCGACGTGCACCAAAACTATCAGTGTTCGAAAAGTCCTACACGTATATCGGCAACAAGCGATTCTTCAAAGAAGTCAGGAATTCTTGCGGTTTGGTTGGGTTCGGCAAATGACAGCTTGTGCGCCGCATCGTGTTTAAACTTCAAGGAGCCTTCCTTCTCGTTTTGGTGTTTGTGTGGTTGTCCTGCTTTGACCGTGTCGACTTATATCTCGGATTACTTCTTTCAAGTTTGCTATTATTATGGTAAGTGCACTGCAACCAACTTGTTTACAACGATTGGCCGTTCTTCTACGCGTACTCTTCTAGATTATCTATAGAAGTATGCAGCGTCAATTTTCGCGGCAGCCGGGAGAATAATTTTGCCTAAAGTCTACCATTCTAGTCAACAATTACTTCGGTTCTTGTCTGCTTTGCGATCTTTTCAGTTGTAGAAAAGCTTAGAGTGCCTCTTTACATTTCCCAGACCGCTTGCACGTTTGTACTTGTTTACGGAATAGGTTGTAATAAACTTTTAGAGAATCGAAAACAATATTTTGTGTCTGTTTTCCTGCCCATTTTCAAGCACCTTCGAGAGCACATTTTTTCTACGTGTTTCCTGCATGTTATAAAGAGGTTTATGAGTAACGGGACGTCTTAAATAAGTTTAAGGTAACGAACCTTCCAGACGGTACCCATTTAGGGCTAATGAATAATTTGCCTATCCGAATGGCGCGGTCAAATGTGTGGTCACGTGCTAGGTCGACCGGGCCCGCATCAAACGAGCACCCGTATCAAATGGGTACCATATCAAACGGGTACCGTATCAAACGGGTACCCGAATCCCATAATCACGTTTGATCCAAACGGGTCGACCAGTTTGCCACCCTTTTGAATCTCAAATGTTTTTTTGTTTTTTTTCAGTAGGGTACACAACCAGCGGAATGGTCCACTGCGCGGGTAAACTTGTGGGCCATTGTTGCTGATGCCTTTTGCTGGAGATGGTGTCGTGACCACATGTCCTGAATCGTCTTCTACGGAATTTCCGATATGATCTTCGTGCCTTCGTACAGTGCCATCATTTGTCTTCACAACCCAAGAACGGAATCCCAGTCTTTTGACGACTGTTCGTGGTGTCCACAAGGGTATTCCTCTGAAGTTTCTCATGAATACGTTGCGGTTGACCGAAATCTTTCTGGGAGACGTGACTGGTTGTGTCGCTTCTTCATCTCTCTCTCTCTCTCTCTGCGTTTGTAGACGTGTGATTGCTGGTGACAATTCTCGACCGAACATGAGCACAGCCGGCGTCTTTCCTGCCGTGAGACTGATTGTTGTATGTTGTTTAAGCTGGGATCGAGCAAGTCGGCATAACAAGCTTCCTGCCTTGTGCTTAGATAAGGTCTGTTTAGTTTTATACACCATTCTTTCCGCTTGGCCGTTGCTCGCTGGATGGTATGGGGCACTTGTTACCTGACGACTACCTTTATTTTGTAAGAATCGTTCGGTCTCGGCAGATACAAATAATTTACCTTTGTCGCTGACAATCTTACGTGGTACTCCGAACGTTTGAAACAAGTTTCGGAGTTCGTGGATCAGTGAACCGGAGATTACATTGTTCATTTGGCGAACTTCGAGCCATTTGCTGAAAGCATGAACTATCAATAGCATTTTTCCTTCAACGGGTCTGGCGACGTCGACAAGTAGCGTGTCCCATGACTTTGATGGCAGATGCCATTCCGCAACAGGTGCCTTGGGCGGTGCCCGTTGGTGCAGTTGGTAAACGCAGCATGTCCTTGCCTTCACCTCAATATCCTTATCTACTCCAGGCCACCAAACGTAGCCTCGAGCAGCCGCCTTCATGTCACCATGCCTCGATGACCAGCATGAAGTAAATCAAGTACTTGAGCTCTAGCTGCGCTGGGGATGACCGATCTTGATCCTCTGATCAAGTAACCACTGGGCGTTGATAATTCTTTGGCGACACTTTTGTATTGCCTGCAGTCATCACTGTTGAACTCTTTTAGGCTGCCGTGATGTACAGCCTTGTAAACTATCGCTAAGGCTTCGTCTTGTTGAGTGAGTGCTGCAATCCGTTCTGGAGATAGTAGGGGAATCGGCGAGCATGGAAGCATCAGCACCTCACCTGGGATGCAGGGCTCGTCGACATCAGCAGGAAGTGGTAGCCGGCTCAGGGCGTGTGCGTTTTGATGTAGTTTTCTTTGTCTGTACCTTAGTTTATAGTCGTAGGCACCGAGTTTTATGCACCACCGTGTCATACGTGGGGATTGAACTTGTGGTATGAGTTTCGAGCCTCCCAGTATTCGCAAAAGTGGTTGGTGGTCTGTGTAGATTACGATCTGCCGTCCAGCGATGTACTCATGCAAATGGCATACAGAGTAGACGATGGCCAACCCTTCTTTATCTAACTGATAATAGTTTTTCTCCGTGGCTCCCCTACTGAAAAAAAAAAAAAACATATGAATTTTCCATACGGGTCTTCATATAGCGTTATGGGATACGGGTCATATGGTTGGTACGGGTCATACGGTTGGTACGGGTCATATGGGTTATACGGTTGGTACGGGTCGGATGGGTCATATGGTTGATATGGGTTGGTACGGTTTCTATGGTCCATATGGTTTCTACGGTCCATATGGTTTGTATGCTCTATATGGTTGTTATGGATGATATAGTTTATGCAGCTTATATCGTTGACATATATCTAGGTTGTACTGTCTCGGGATGCTAACCTTTTGTGAACAGGAATTGCATGGCACCCGTATCTGCTGGTTTACGTAGGTCGACCAGCGTCTATAGTTGGGTAGACCCGTGTCTACAGTCAGGTCAACCCGTGTCTACAGTCAGGTCAACCCGTGTCTACAGTCGGGTCGACCTGTGTCGTAGGTCGGGTCGACCCGTGTCTACGGTCGGGTTGACCCGTGTCTACGGTCGGGTTGACCCGTGTCTACGGTCGGGTTGACCTGTGTCTACAGTCAGGTCGACCCGTGTCTACGGTCGGGTCGACCTGTGTGTATGGTCGGGTCGACCTGTGTCTACGGTCGGGTCGACCCGTGTCTACGGTCGGGTCGACCCGTGTCTACGGTCGGGTCAACCTGTGTAGTACCAGTGTCTACGGTCGGATTGACCTGTGTCTACGGTCGGGTCGACCTGTGTCTACGGTCGGGTCGACCTGTCTACGGTCGGGTCGACCCATGTCTACAGTCGGGTCGACCCGTGCCTACGGTCGGCTCGACCTGTGTAGTACCAGTGTCTACGGTCGGGTTGACCTGTGTCTACGGTCGGGTCGACCTGTGTAGTACCCGTGTCTACGGTCGGGTCGACCTGTGTGAACACGAGACCTGTATGTCCATAACACCATATGACCCAAACGGGTAGGACCCGTACTAAAAGTATACGGGTTTTTTCAGTAGGGATACTGTAAACGACTAAATTTTTGCAAGGACCTAATTATCGCAAATTTCGCCAGTCGCCTACAATTCGCGAAAAATACACCCCTAGAACAATTCGGGCAATATGTGAACGCTACGGAAGCTACCCTCGATTCCCGAACATTGGAACTCGCAAATAATTTCAAATTTACAGCTTTGGCCCGATTCGCGAAAAATTGAGCCCGCGAAAATTAAGTCGATTACAGTAATCTATGGGCCAACGCACTATTTACCAACAAGCCCTCACGACGTGTGGGAAAATTTAGTTTTCACACGAGGTGCGGGCACCGCGCGTGCGCAGGAACGAGATTCGTCTGCACATGCACCCAACAGTAGCAGCGCCACCGTAGCGACGTGACGTCAGCGCGGCGTCTTGGTGTATATTGGTCGTATTAACCACATGGTTCACTCGTCAGTGAAACATGAAGTTCAGCAGGGAAACACTTTCCTTTCAAAGCCTATGCAAGATAGCAAAAGTGCATGCACAGAGAAATCATAAAACTTCCGAGAAATTGTGAACATGCATTCCACCCGCAGGCTCGTTTATTTGCCCTCCAGTCTCAGGCTTTAAAGCAGCTTGTGCATGTTAATGATACATTTCTTTGAGGCGAGCTGCATCTGCTTTCCCAGTTGGTCACAGGCTGATGCACCTGCAACGGGCGTCTGAAAGTAATGTAAACAAAACAGACAGTCACATTACACGTTCTCGTAAAATAGTTTGTAGAGTATTTATTTAGTCAATACACCCTTTTCAAAAGTCCATCAAGCAACATTGGCAGTCACCATTGCTTGCTCCCGAAGTGCGTTACTGGATCTGAGTCCTCGCTGAACGCTGACGCAGGGCTCGCTTTCAATATATGCTCAGAGTATGTGAGCAAGCAATGGCGGACAGGCGTTCGCACTGACGTTGGAAAAGGGTCTATTGACTTAATTTTTATGACTGACTTAATATTTAAAATCATCTAACTTCTGCAACTTTCACATATTGAAAACAATCACAAACATTTATTATGGCAATACATCACCACATGACAGAAGATACATAACATACAACTCCCAATTGCAAAATGTTCTGCCAGCGAAATAACTCCCAAACCCAAATTGTTTCAATTTCATAAAATAATGAGAGCATAAAAATAAACTCATATGCCGTATTGCATTCATCTAGCATTCGTAAGAATAGTTCTTTCTAGCACTGAAGATTGAGGCATCAAAGTATGTGCCAGGAAACTGAGGCAGAGGAGGATACGAGAGCGCACGGGGAAGTCAGAACACAAATCTACGATTGGAATGATTAGTAGGTAGACGCAAATCTAGCTGCCTTTGTCTTCACCGCATTCGTCAAACGTGTTCGAATGCGAAAGCCAAAGGTCAGACGCGAGGCATTTAACCTGGGTGTCTAGCAAAATATTATTTTTAAATTCCCCGACTTTTCCAGATTTTCCCTGACAATTTCAGGTGAAATTTCCTGACCACTGTAGAGGCGGTTAAATATGTAAGATGATTACAACATAAGGCATTGAGCACTGTAAGGATCATTTTGCACGGGCTTAATCCAACTTGCATATTCCAAAATATTCGGGTTCGTCCAGTCCAGATTAAACAAGCACTTTCTTGCCGTTGACATTTTCAGTGAAGAGCCCACTTCCGGAAACACGATGAAAACACGACGCTCAACCACACACGTCAATAGCCGAATGGCAGCATGGCCACCAGATGTACTTTCGGCATGAGGCTTGGATTAGATTGGGGTCTGCGGCTTTTCCATTTGTTACTAAATCTAGTAACTAACTAGATCTAGCCTTGTGTCGCGCCCTCAATCCAGTCCAATCCAAGGCTTGAACTGGATTCGTCAGCTGTTCCCTTTGCATCGGGTAGCACATTACGTTGGGTGAGCAGAGCCTGTGCTCCGCTTTAGGCAGAATTTATCGTCGATTTTTCTGCCCCGAAGTCCTCAAGCCTTTGCTCAGGGCACTCGATGGCGTTTCCGGCTCATTTTCCCTGACTGGGCTCGCTTTCCCTGACAATTTTCCTGACAATACCCGGTTTTCCCGGTCGCTAGACACCCTGTTAACGTTCTAACGCGTTCGATATGTGCAGGGGAGACAAAGGCTGCTAGCAATTAGATCTGTCCACTGATCATTCGAATCAGAGCTTGGCATTCTGACGTCCCCAAGTGTCCTTTTATCATCCTCTCCATCACCTTCTTGGAGCATACTCCTTTCACTTTCTGTCCAAGTTTCCAATGCAAAGGGTTTTTGGTCTTCAAATAAGCACTATGTCAACTGAGAAAATCTGCACCCTGAACAAGTTGTATGAAAATTGCATTAAACCCACCTTCTCATCTCTAAAGCCTCGTGTTCAAAAATATTTGGAGTACTAGAATGGAAAGTTGGGCGAGTTGGTAAGAATCCATGTTGAAAAACAGCGCGAAAATCACACGGACAAGGAAACACACAGGACGAGGCGCTGACTATCAACTATATATTCAGAAGACATACAGAAACATTCACGCGAGGACTGCTTCTTCTCTTCCTCTTCCAACAGTCATTCGCCATTAAGCGCGCACCTTTTAAATAATGTGATATGATTTAAAAGGTGCGCGCTTAATGGCGAATGACTGTTGGAAGAGGAAGAGAAGAAGCAGTCCTCGCGTGAATGTTTCTGTATGTCTTCTGAATATATAGTTGATAGTCAGCGCCTCGTCCTGTGTGTTTCCTTGTCCGTGTGATTTTCGCGCTGTTTTTCAACATGGATATTTGGAGTACCAAGAACAAGCTGCCCTATCATTCTACTTAATGGAAGTGTAGCCACATAATCTTAGTATAGTATAATTAAAAAAATATTTTATTCATGAACAGGAACTTTTAGATAAGTAAATCATTCCTGCAGTCCATTAAGCGCAAATTTTAGTTTAGACTAGACAAATGTAGGCCAGAAACACTCAAATCCTGGAATTAATGAGGAAATAACTTGATTGGTGCTTACTGTAGACTTATTTTTCGTGGGCTCCATATTTCGCAATTAAGGTCGAGGCTGAAGTTTTGGAATAATTCGCGGATTCTAAGTTTCGCGGCGCAGTAGGATCTTGATATAGATTCCAATCTGTTTACATTTTACCGGAATTGTTCGCGGGACCTATTTTTTGCGAATTGTAGGCGATTCGCGAAAATCAGGTCCTCAAGAAAAATAAGTTGTTTACGGTATTTGTTTCAAGCACAGTAACATGAATTCCATTGCACCCATTAGTGTGGACACTGCCAAATGCTTCATTTTCAATTGAAAAAGAGAGTCTTAACTGGTAAGCTAGTTGATTAATTTCATAATTCTCCTAAACATGTAATTTGAGACATGCTGAGAAACCATTTAGCATGCTATTTACAGGTACAATAGCACATAAAGATCGGCCAAAGCAGATTGTTCAAACCCCTACACAGTCAGAAGGAACAAAGGTAGAATTATAAGCATGACGCCGAAACACAGCACGAACCAAAGTTCAGTTTAGCAGAGATCACCACACTATTTGATCTCACAGGTTGTGAGTACCGTGTACCTGCCCATCTATAACATCTCTGGCTAGAGTACTCCAGCACGTTCTCAACATTGGCTCTAAACAAAAAACTTGATTGTTTAGTAGCTAGCCACCAAGTTTCAGAAATGCCAATGTGTTATGTAAAGCTACACGTCCCTTTACTTCTCTCTTCCTAAAGTCAGCAGGAAGCACAAGCTTCTGCCACTAGGTGCCTTCGTTCTTAAAGCCATAAGCTCGTGCTCGCACAGTTCACTTCAATGCTCAATTCGCCATAGTACTAGTACAGTATGGCGAATGTTTGGTCGATAAATATATCTGTCAGAATGCTTGGTCAATAGATATATCATTCAAAGTAATTTTTTGCATTTGTGAACAAAGCGAGTCTCTAAAAACGTTCTGGAGTATTCAAATATTTGAAGAAACTTATAACATCACTATCTTCTTTACTCAACACTGCCGTTCCACACAGGACTTAATTAATTTATCTTCGAAATAATTTTGGCTTCTCACGAGACGCCGAGTTAGTCATAACAGTACAATAGGGAGGTGCTCATGCGGCTCTTCAACTGCTTGGGTGTGCCGCACTCCTGTATGCTTTACTCTATTTTACTCCATTTCACAATAACTTGGCGAACTGTTGAGGCTACGGCCCCCACAACTCAATAAGAGCGTCGGGGCGAGGCGAGTGACACTACGTCACGGGAGCGTTTGCGTCACTATGCTAAATGCGAACCGGCTGTCGTATGCTAGCCAAGAGTCCTCTGCTGCGAAACGAACCAACTTCAGATTTTTACCTCAACACTGCTGTTTGCTACAGTAGCGAGCTCTTCGGGAACAGTTCATGAGAAAACCATACGCTCAATTTACCCTCGAATATGTGGCGGGTTCTAATGTCAGGGCGATGTTTTGAGCGCAAGCGGTCGATCGCACGGCCGTGATCGTCTAAAGATGGTTCAAAATGTTCTGCTGTTCTCGGAAAAGTGTTGGTCCGTATTAAGCATCGTTGAAAAGTAATATGTCTTTGTCTTTCTGCAGTGTCGAGTAGTGTTGCGGTCAGGGGAGGCTGACTGCAACACTCCTAAAAGAAAAGGGGCAGTTTGATACTTTAGACCCATGTTACGGATAAAAAAAAACAGGACGCGGGATGGCCAAAAAAAACATGCTTTTTGTGTAAGGCTCCTCAAATTATGAGGCGCTGGAGCAATGCAGCCTTCTGCGTTAAGTCCTTATTTCGAACTATTTTTGTTCGCCTTCCGCCCCTTGAAAAGCATGCGGGAAGGGCCTTAGAACGCACGTGGTATCGCTGCGCCGCAGCGTTCTTCCGCAACATAAAGTTCGTCTGCGTTCCTCGCCGTCACCATGGCAACGAACACCGAATGAATGGAAGCACGCACGGTACCGCCGCGTGAAGCCAGCAACAGCTGACGCCATTTTACGAACGCCGTCTGCTAGCCAAAGCCGAAAGCGGTATGTCAGATCAACCGCCTCCGCCGGTGCTCGATCGCCGGTGCCGATCGCCGGTGCTCGATCGCCGACGGCGATCGAGCACCGGCGGAGGCGGTTGATCTGACATACCGCGTTCGGCTTTGGCTAGCAGACGGCGTTCGTAAAATGGCGGCAGCTGTTGCTGGCTTCACGCGGCGGTACTTTGAGTACTTCCATTCATTCGGCGTTCGTTGCCATGGTGACGGCGAGGAACGCAGACGAACTTTATGTTTCGGAAGAACGCTGCGGCGCAGCGATACCAGGTGCGTTCTAAGGCCCTTCCCGCATGCTTTTCAATCGGCGGAAGGCGAACAAAAAGAGTTCGAAATAAGGACTTAACGCAGAAGGCTGCATTTCTCCAGCGCCTCATAATTTGACGAGCCTTACACGAAAAGCACGTTTTTTTGGCCATCCCGCGTCCTGTTTTTTTTATCCGTAACATGGGTCTAAAGTATCAAACTGCCAGAAAAGGAACCGTAGAACTACTTCTTGTCGCGAACGGCGCTTTCGCTGTGGCAGTAACGAGGTCTCTGGCCTCAACCATGGGGTTGCTGTCACGTGCCTTGCTCCGACGCTCTTACTGGGTCGGGGGGCCGCAGCCTCCACAGCTCGCCAAGTTATCGTGAAACAGAGTATAGTTGCTGCACTCGGAGTAAGGGTAAAGGATCGCAAACTCAACATGCCCAGCACCTGCAAGAAAGTATAGGATATACACTTTGAGGTTAACAAGCCATACACCAGATAAGGTGCTTCGTCTGTGTTGAATGGTTCCAAAAATCTATCGATGCCCTTGCACCAGCAGAGTTGAATCGTTCATTATGAAAAGCAAACCAACAAAACTACAAGACGTTTGGCACAAATAGGTTACAGTGTCTACAGCAATCTGTGCTTTTGATTTGGGATTTCAGAGAAATGAGCTCAATAGACCCTTTTAGCAATGCCGCGCCATCTAGCGGCGCCGATTCCAAACTATGCGCACTCGCGGGAGTGGTCACGTGCGCTGCTCCGGCCGGGCCGCGGCCGCCATTATGAGGTATACGGTCGTAGAGGCCAGTACTCTGTAGTTCCCGCATAGCGCCTTTCCAGATGCGTTTTTATTGCTGTGCGGCATTGTGCAAGCAGAAAGGCGCGAAGGATAACCTCCCAAACAAAACGAAGGTTACTGTTTTGCTGCAAAAATACAGCTGTCAACAAAACAATGCATCAATATGAACCCCAATTTGTTAAGTGCGTGCTCCCTACGCTCAAAATGAATTAAGTCAGGATATGCGCGCGTGCACGAGGATTCATTGTGACAGCACGCGCAGTAAAAAAAAAACTACCAGAGCAACGAGCACACGCACATAGCTCTTCCCGAGGATTCGGGCATGCCGTATGAGCTATTCTGAAATTCGGGTACTGTCTTCTTCCATGTGTCCCGTTTTTTCCCTTCCCGAGTGATCTGTTTTTCGAAGCAACCGAGAAATCGTTATAAAACGTCAAGTAGGGAAACATAACACGAAATATACGAGGCTTTAGGCTGAAGCAGTTCAGTCACGCTGGCTACCTTTCGAACGTTGCTGGTAGTCACCACTTCTTGAGGCAACAAGTTCCAAGTACAGTGTAAACGACGTAATTTTCGCGAGGACTTAATTTTCGCGAATTTCGGGACTTAAAAAATATCGCGAAAAATAAATCACGCAAATAAATTACCCTACAGTAAACAATACTAAGCGTGCCCCTCCAAATCGCGAAATATTGTGCCCGCCAAATATACCCAAAATTCAAACTTCGTAAAATTGGCGAAATATCGAGACCTCGAAGATAAATTTAACAGTATTTGCTTTCAACGATGTCGAAAGGCCTAAGAGAAAAGAATGTCGCGTCGAAAACTGCCACTGCCGCTGAAGCTGAAGACGCGATAAAGGACGGGATCGTGCAAACATCGGCAGCGATGGCGTGACAAAAGCAACTCAATCGTCGATGTAAACTGCATCGCGAACGAAGACGCGAAAAGTGACTATCGCCAGTGTGGACAGCGTCACCAACAGAAATGCGAAAACCTATACTCAGTCGCCGATGTAAGAACGAAGCCGAAAAAAGAAAGTCGCCGTTTCGTGCGAAGGTGCCTCCATGTAACTTTCAGTCACAAATTTTAACTGCGCCTTCGGTTTTGGTCGCTCGTCTTGTGGGCGACGTAGTTGTCATTTACTTTATCCGCAGTGTACCAATTTGGAATGTCAACCAAGCTCCTGGTCCACGATAGCGAATCGAGACCAGCGGCGAAGGTGCCCGCTGTCGCGGGCGCATACCACATAATGGCAGCACCTTGCCCGATCATAGTGGCCAGCCGCACTTTCGAGTGCCGTCCAAGCAGCGGCTCATTGTTGCCAAGCGCAATTTCGGAAAGGGTCTATTCTCTGGAAATTAGAAATTACGTTTATTCTGAAAGAATTTCTGTTCTGCATTTCAAGGTTGTCTCGTTAAAATAAAAATAAATACCAGAAAAAAGTACTAACCTGATATGCATCTATGGAGTCTTGTTTTGGCTAGCAGCGACTGGCCCTGGTTAGCAATGACTCAATGTCCCCAGGATTGAAACGATGGTTAAGTAACGTCCACCCTTATGCACTTTTTGGTGTAACTGGAAGAGACAAAACATCTTGTTAAAAATGACCAATCCTTTTCACGTGCAAATTTGGCAGTTCATGCTTCCTGAGAGTGATTTCCCACAATAGTGCTAAATTAGAACAATGAGAGCAAAGTTGTTTCAATAAAGGGCACCTGAAAAGAAAAACAAAATGTTTTTTGTAAACAGTCTGGTTGGGACACGCGTGTCAAAAAATTAATTTTACGCGAAAAAAATTGCTCAGAGCAATACTGACGGCGCGAGACGCGATTTAGTCGGTAGTCACCTCCTTCCCACTTGTTTCCTTTCGGCATTTCGGGCGAGTGGAGTAGAGGTGGATCAGCTTCGCCTTCGTGTTGAGGTGGCGAGAGCGAATGACCATTCCGTGACGTCATAGACATTGCGCACAAAATTTCAAATAAATCTCTCGCTGTCAATATTGCTCTAAAAAATTCATTTTTTTGCATAAAATTTATTTGTTGACATGCGTGTCCCGACCAGACTGTTCAAAAAACTTTTTTTTTTTCAGGGGCCCTTTAAGAGGTGTTTGCCTGATATGCATCTGTGGAATCAGGTATTGACTAGCAATGACTTATTGCCCCCGGGACTGAAGTGCTGTTTCAGTAATGCTTCCTGCACAAAAAATTCAAGTGTAAGAACACAAGCCCCAAAGTCTTCGTGCCATTCTCCTCCCCCTACTTTTCTGTGCATTTAATGTATTTCATCCCTTGGCAAATCCTAAAGATTTCGAAGTGCTTATCCTACGCCCTTCCGTTAGACTGAGTGGGTAACCCGGAGAATGCATTTTTCGTGAGGACACTTTTCCATTCACCCCATGCTGTTCTTGAAAGCAGAAACTCCTCTCCCTTAACCACAGACATTAAGCACTTTTCATAGATCATACACACAAGGTTGGCAATGCCAGCACAAGCTGATGTCTTCACTTTGAGCATGGATTAAGCATACCAAACTAAACCTGAGACACCGAAGAAAAAAAAAAGGACACGAAAAAGAGGACGACACACATAATGTCTCGAACACAGCTGCAGGTTTATTCTCAAACCACACCATTTTATAGCGGTGCACCGCAGTCAACGCCAAGAACCCTCTCACCAAGTCACACCCCCAGATTGTCAACAAGGATGAACAAAAGAACTGCCCTTGATGCTCCCACACTTGCCAAAGTCAACCCACCGACTAACAGTAAAAAAAAATTCAGGTGTGTTTGAGACGTGTTTTGTTTGTCGTTCTCTCTTTCGTGTCCTTCTTCCAGTGTCTCAGGTTTAGTTATGTCTGCAATTCACCAGCCTTGCCTGTACTTTTACTCTTCTCTCAATTAAGCATACGTCTGCAATCCACAATATCTGATCTACGGAAAGTCTCTGTTCCACCAAGCCTTTTCCATTGTCAAATGAGCAGGCATTATTTATAAAAAAACTTCCTTTCATTACATTGTTTCAGAGAACAATTGTTCTTTCTTAATTAGGATCAACTGATCATATTAGGATAATTGCCAGATAATGTCAGATTCACACGATAGATCGAATCGCAATTTTCAACCGTGCACCGTTAGTCAAGTTACCATCACGTAGGCTATTCCTGCGATTTGTCCCTCGTCCGCGGACACCCAGACTGTAAGGGCAGAGTGCCTTTTCAATCGCAGATTTTTGGCAAGTGAGTAACTGGAAAAGCGTTTTTGCGGTAGAGTAGCAACAGCTCACCAATATTTTTGTTTTCAAATCAGCCAAACAAAGAAAGTGGATCACTGTTTCGTCCGTTTGCTGTTTCATTTTGTCGCGCCACTCTTAATCTCCATGCGTGAAACAAGCTGCAAGAACTTTGCTCGGCTGACACACCGCAGGTTCTGGTACTCCTCCGGGTTGGTGTCAAGAAGCTTGTCAAAACTCGACTACCAAGCTGCAATCTTTCCTGCACATCCACCCAGTTTTCCATCCAGCAAGACCTTTCTTATGGCTGTAGTGTGCTGAAGAGTGGTGCACAAGCGAGCAGTTCGTAAAGGCATTTCCATATGCCTCTCCGCGACCCCAGGACTTCATCGCTTTAACGCTGAAGCCGCCTGAAGCAGGATCATTCTTGTGTCATGTCGTTAGTAAAGTAAGTGACATTTCGCGCCTAAGCCTGTCACTATGTTTTGGCTACTTGGTATGTAACAGCGGCACACAATGATTCCTTTTCATGATAGCACCGTGATGCTAGTCGCAAACATCACTTCTGCTCTTGGAAAACAGTGCCACACTGCGATGTTGGCGTTTCGCAAAATTGCAGGGCTGCGAATAGGTTCAGTCTGTCCTCGCTGTCACCTGCTCGTCTCCTTTGTGTGGATGCGCTTGGGGGACTAACGTTCCGTGGACGTCTTGTCACGTGATAAACCCATCTGCGTATTAGCACGTCGTATAAATCAGCTATAAGTGGACTGCGGAGTCTGTACTCACTAAACATTTCTGTTGACGTTGCCTGCACGTCATGAAAGTGTGTTTTGTATCCAAATAAATATTTTCGAAGAAACAAGGACTCTGCATAATGACGTCGCACATTGTTCACCTTAACCCCTAAACCGGTTTTTGGTCTTCAGTGTTTGATCCTAATTTTTATTTTCCTTCTATTGCCTGTGCGGCTGGGCCACACGTGCCTCCACAATCGGTCGCCATCCTTAAAAACGTGTACAATAAAAAAATGTGTGCTGCCATCTCTCAGCTGCACCGCAAACCAAGCTTGGAACGGGCCTGGAACGTCCAAAACAGCCAAGGGGTGAAGTAGGGTGCGCGGGCGTGCTACACTCCTCCTAAACGCTTAGGAGACGGCTCTAGGTGGACGAGCTAGGCTTGTTTAAAACGCTTAATGGACACATGCAAAGGAAACAAAGTTTTTTAAACAGCCGGGTTAGGAAAAGGAAGTCGTAAAACGAATTTACAACGAAAAAGAACAATTTTTAGAGCTATATTTACGGCACTAAACAAATTTGTAGTTGGCGCCCATGGGCGCCGCGGAAAAGTGGCCCATATTTATCACGCGACTGGCCGCTATTAGTCACATGGTACTTGCGCTCTTTCGGAAGCTTCCTATGGTCTCGAAAAGTTACTTATGCATCTTTGATTGAAGTGCAACAAAAAACAAAGATTAATAAGTTACTTTTAGAGTTCAAAGGAAGCTCCAGAAAAAGCGCAAACAGACGTGATAAACCTGTGCACCGGAAAGATGACGGCGGCGGTGCCCAAGAGCACATGAACTTGCACGGCGACGGTGGCGACGCCGTGGAGAAACGCATTGAAGCGGCGGCGCACAATGCTCAGCATGCGGCGGCGGCGCACAATGCTCAGCATGCGGTGGCGGCGTGACTTTGCGGCTTCGGCGATGCAGCGCGGCGGTGCACAGGTCTAACACGTGACCAGCGGCGGCTCTCACGGGCACCAACTACAAATTCGTTTTGCGCTATAAATATAGCTCTAAAAATTTTCTTTTTTCGTTGTAAATGTGTTTTATAACAATCTTTTTCCATCTGGGCTGTCTTAAAAAAAATGTTTTTTTTTCCTTTGCATGTGTCCTTTAAGGGTTTAAGGAGCTCCAGTACCTTCCACGTCATTGAATCTTATGTAGTAGTATATGATTCTAAATTACAAGACTAGGTTACAGACAGTAACAAGAAAGAGGGAAGACAGGACGTCATATTGTTTCATATTCTCATTTTTTCATCAGTCCCGTATTAAAAGGTTTTCGTAATAAAACGTGCAGTTGTATTTTATTTACGCTCCTCTTTCTCACGTCCTGCCTACCAAATGAACCAGCGAAGTAACCCCCCCCCCCGGCCCCCAACATACACACAACGCACAATAGAAATTTCTGGACACAACATTCCATGAATATATTGTGCATCTGAACCAAGCTGAAGACAAATTTTCGGTCTGAGGGAATAAAGGGTTACGAAACTGACAAACATGGCAGTAGCATACTTTTCACTTTTGCACATGTAGAAGAACCATTCATTTCTATTAGAAAGGTAGAAAAGCCCAAGGCTATCAGGTTGCTCACCGACAGCAACTACCAGGAAAGGGGGGGGAGGGGGGCATGATTGTGAAGGCAGCTGGTCTCCAATGCTTGTGCCTTTCTGAAAGTTGGAAGTAAGACCTTTAAAGAAAAATGACCCCAACTATGGCAACAAAACATTTTTTCATTCTATTTCTCATACCAAAAAAGTTGGTATGAGGAACTTTGCCGGGCTGACACAATGCAGATTCTGGTATTCATCTGTGTCGAGAAGCTTCTGTCAAAACGTGTCTAGCACGACGCAGTCACTTTGCATCTCCAATCAACCGTTCAGCCAGCAACACCTTTCTTGTAGGGGTGTCGCGAACCGGCCGAGGTTCGAGTTCGCCCAGGTTCGACATTTTCTAACTTCTGCGAAAAGTTAGAAAAAGGATTCGACTCAGGTTCGACTGCTATGCGCATGCGCGACATGCTGGCCAGTTGGCTTCGGAATTGGATGGTGATGGCTAAGGGATGAATTAAGGGCAGCACCGATTGTTTATTCCAGTTAATACAGTACAAAAAAGTAAGTTATTAACTTCTTCAGTAGTTAGAATTAGTTTCTTTTATTTGCAACTGTTCATAAAATTAAAATAACCCTTTGCATGAAAAAAAAATTCTGCAGACCTAGACATGTTTGTATCAAGATCTGGCCACGCTGTCCACAAAGTTGAACCAGTCGAGTCTGGTTAAAGGTTTCGAAGGTTCGTCGAACCGGTTTGACCCAGTCGAACCCCAAATGTTCGACCTAAAAATCCGGATCGACAGAAGTTCGCAGCACCCCTACTTTCTTGTGGCTGTGGTGTACTGAAGGCGCGAGCACGGAGTGAGTGAAGGCGTCTCCAAATGCCCCATGGCGAGCCCAGGACTTCGTCGCATCTACGCCAAAGCCTCCTCGAGCAGGACTATGCTTGTGTCTTTGTCATGACTTCATTAGTAAAGCTAATGCTGCTTCGCACTAAGCCTATCATGGTGTTATGTCTCCCTCTGCGCGTAACAGCTGCGCAGAGTTCTTTTTTGAAGTAGCGAATGTTGAATTCGATCTTGGACAACTGTGCCACAGTGTGATCGCACAATGTTAGAGTTTCACAGCAGTGTGGGGCCGCGAACATGTTTGGTACGTCCTACCTGTTGTTTGTGAGTGTGCTCCTTTCTGTGGATCAGTCCGTCGTATGAATCAGCCATCAATGAAGAGTGCTGTTCATTTTGAACTTGATATAAATTAACTGAGCAGCACCATTTTGTAGGATGGCTAACCCGCCTAAAACCCCTTGATGTGTTTGTGTTAGTTTTGGAACTGGCATGTAAGTGCCAGTGCACGAGGCTCGTGTAGCACTTGGAAGCAAATGGCAGTATAGCCCTGAAATGAGAGGCACTTGGAAGTGAATTCTTTGCAGCTCCGCAGAAAACTCTCCCCTCTGCCTTCTTCATGAAGTCGACTAGCATTGCCCCGACCTTAAGAACTCTTTGTTATCACCTCCGGACAGAACATCATCTCGTCTCATGATCTCGTATTTCCAGTTCCACAAACGCATTCAGTTAGTCTTATCTTCCTCAAGCCATCTCCGACTGGAACAGCCTACCATCCAACATCGTAGACCCAGAAGTAATTCTAGCATGCTTACGGATTCATTTTTCTTGTTATAAGTATTTTATTGCCACTATGTATGATTAATGAGCTTCCTTTTCTTGTTCGTCTTCATTTGTATAACACGTATATATCCCCCCCCCCTTTATGCAATTCCCTAACCGAGCCCTTAGGGTGAAAATAAATGAAATGAAATGAATGGCAACACAGCACTCACTCGTGGCCAGGTCTCTCGCATTCACACAATAAAGGCTGAACCGCATGTAAGCGGTTTAGCGAGCCACGAGACGAGCAACAGCGACGAGCAAATAAGACTTCTCACTGTCGCTCGGTTTTTGGATTTCTAGGAAATGTCGCTCATTGACTTGATCGCTTGCTCCCGTCGCTTTCAAGCGATTTACCTTGTCACGAGACTGACTGAGTGATAGCGAAAAGGTTGCCATCGCTTGTCTCGTCGCTCGCTCAATCGCTTACATGCAATTTATACTTTATGGCTGTTGGCGCTTGCAAAAATGTAAAGCGTGAATTTTATCAAAGGCTTTGTTGCCGACTCTCAGACTGCTGGGAAAACTTTGGGTTCCAGTGAAATAAGACCACATGATTTCTCACTTTGCTTATGAACTCGAGGAGGAAAGCTGAGGAGGAAGTAGTTTGAAAATCAGTTCATGGTCTCTGCAAGAAAGTTGTTTGGAACACCTTTTTTTCTGTTTCTTTGACACTACTCAATGCGCGTTTTTTTTTCCCCGACCTTCACAATAAAGTATTGCCAGAGGGTTAGTAATAAGCGCTACATATACAGCACTTTGTATAAAAAGTCCGTGCCACAGTCGAAAAAGAACTCCTTATACTCTTCGCAAGCAACGTCACCAATACAGACGCTACTTCCAAAGGCGCACGTCACGCAATATTTCGAGTAGTTTCTGAGGACGAAAATCGAACTTGAATCCGACCTCCCACAGTGGAAACAAACGGGGTGCAAATACGAGCGCTAGGACGCTAACTGGTACCTTTAGGTGGTACCAAGCCGCCACCCGATTGGCAGAACTCAAGCCCTGAACACCGATCTACGAGATAAAGCTCCCTGATACACTCACCAAGTGCCTCGCTCGGCGCCCCACGCCCCCGGTGGGACATTTGCTTCTGCTCGCTCAGTGACAGGTCGGTTCCGGTACTTCCTTGGCAAAAGCTTGAGGGTCATCTAATGCACAAAGAACGTGTGCGACAAGGAACCGCACACGTTCGCGTTCACTCTGCCTGCACACACAAGAACACGCCATAAACGCTCCGAAAAGAAAGGGCTGGAAGAGTAAAACGAATGGGCGAGTACTCACCAAGTAGACTCAAACCCACAGCTGGTTCCATGGGCACGGCGGCACCCGGGACACTTTTTGTATTCCCAAGAACGTTCTTCGATGTTTTTTTTCGAAAGCCTAAAGACCTGAAACCGCCCAAAACACAGTGGCCCGAGAGTTTGCAGCTTGCTTTGTTTTTGATTTTGGTTACGATGGCGATGGCGATGCGGCGACGTTCGCTGGTTCCGACGACAGGTGTTACGACGAAACTAATTTGACGCAACGTAAATGTTCCTGCTTTAGTCGACTTACATTATAACTTTTAAACATAAATAAAAACTGTTTTAACATTTATATAATTATTTGTAATAAAGTATGTTGGAGTTAATTGTCTACTAAACTGAAGCTTGACCTGCCCCTGCTTTGTTTTATTTCAGCATGGCAGCGACAATCGTTCTCTGTGCCACTCTGTGCACTGGTTCTCCTGTTATCTACCTCCTGCGATCCGCATCAGCCGCAAGCATGCTGTCTAAGTATTTTGTGCCCGCCGGAAAGAATATCCACTCTTCTAGGAAGCAAGGCTGCAACTAGGGCTGCTCGGATCGTGGCTCGGACGTTGTCGGCACCCACAAACCGCGTACGCGAGCCTCACGTAGTTTAGTTGGTTCATGCACGTTTCCGGCGTCGGATCCCCCAGCCCTGGCCATAGCTCTACATGACCTAGCTGGTGAAAGACAATCTACGACAACGCGGCGTCTTTGGAATGCGATTACTACGATCAGTGGCTCTTAAAAACTCAGTAGCCCCCCTTCAGTGGTGTGCTCTTCGATGTGAATGCTCTTACTTTAACAGTGTCTTAACTCTCCGAATGGTCATTCTACAGGTGACGCTGCGAGACGCGAGCCTTCTGTGTTGCTTCACCTCTCGGTGTGGTTCTCAAAATGGGCACTTGGTCCAGAATAAGCTGCTGCACCTTTACTCACTCCCGAGACTCATCTCACGACAGTTCTTGCGGCACGTAAAACGTGGATGCAGGATTCGGTTTATGGCGGTCACCTTGTCGATTGATCACCTCGTCGACCAAACGCGCTCGTGGCCGAATGGTTATCGTCTTTGGCTCCTACGCCAAGGGCTCGAGGTTCAATGCCTGGGAGTGGACGCGCCTTTTCGTTATATCTGTAAATGTTGAGTTCTTGGAAATTCGAGAACCCTGTTGCTTATTCGAGGTTAGTATTTTCTACGCACCGAACCTTCTATGCCGATTTTCCCAGACCGCAAGACATTCTTTTTCAATTGAGTAATTTCGCTCCGCTTTGGGCAGTGTCCGACTTGCGTAGGTGATGACTTGCTCGGTGCCTTCTTGTACTTAAACCAGTACCGCTTCAAGTCCTGCATTACCAGCTTCTGTGTGAATCTCGGTATCTGCATCCTGATCAAAGTGTCCAAGAACCGAAGAAGTCTGGAGTATTTGCTTGAGCTCGTCGAATGTCTGCTGCTGCTCCTCGACCCATTCACACTTTTCGGCATCTTTCGCAAGGTTTGTGAGCGGTGCGGAAATCCTCGCGAAATCCCGAACGAAGCGTCGATAGTAGGCACAAAGTCCAAGGAACCTTCGCACGGCCTTCCTGTCTGTCGGCGCTGGAAATCCCGCTACGGCACAAGTTTTCTCGGGGTCTGGGCAGACGCCTTTGTTACTAACCATGTGGCCTAGGAACATCAGCTCGTCATAGGCAAACCGACACTCTGACGGCTTGAGTGCGAGTCCAGCGGACTGCATGGCTTGGAGAACAAATCGGAGTCGTCGCAAGTGCTCGTCGAAGTGGCTTGAAAATATTACGACGTCGTCAAGGTCGACGAGACAGCTCTGCCACTTCAGTCCTGCCAGTGTGATGTCCATGACATGCTGGAAAGTTGCTAGTGCCATGCATAGTCCGAAGGGCATTACCTTGAACTCGTACAGTTCATCCAGCGTGACGAAGGCTATCTTCTCTCGGTCCCGTTTGTCAACTTCGATCTGCCAGTAGCCGCTCTTCAAGTCCATTGATGAAAAATACTGAGTAGCGCACCCGTTCTAGCGTTTTGTCATTGCAAGGAAGAAGATAGATATCTTCACCACTGCGTTCAGCTACCGATAGTCCACGCAGAACCTAAGCGTTCCGTCCTTAACCAGTACAACTGGAGAGGCCTCCGGACTGCTGGATTATGTCGTCGTTCAGCGTTTCTTGTACTTGCTCCTGGTTGACCGCCCTTTCTTTTATGGAGACTCAGTATTGTGATCGATGCACAGGGAGTACGTCATCCTCGGTAACGATGCGGTGCTTCTCAACGGTGGTTTTGCTCACCTTCGACGACGTCGCAAAGCAATCCCGGTATACGGCGAGGAGGTTAATCAACTGCTGTCGTTTCGGATTCGGAAGCTCGTGTGAACGTCGAGCTGTGCAGGCGACGTACTGTCTTTCTGAGGTGACGAGGACTCTTCAGTTCTTGCGGCGATTTCGGCAGAGTTCCAGAGTTCCTCGACATGGCCCACAGTGATATCTTTAACGGGGTTTTGCGTTTCTTGTCGGAAGTTCAACATGAGGAGCCCTGTGCGCCCATCCTGAAGTTCAGTTATTCCTCCTGTGATGCCTATTCCTTTTCCCAGGAGCAATTGAATGTCGCCTTCCAGAACAACGTCTCCGCAGGTAGCTGAATCTGTTACGACGGGTACAACAACACTTCATTGTAGCGGCAGGTTCATGTGGTCGGCAGGTACTCGGACGGCGGCTGACGCTGTTTGGGGATTTTCTGAAGGCGGTACAGGTGTCCGCAACGTCAATCTGTTCTCTCCAAGGTCAATGGCTGCGCCGTATTCACACCAGTTCCATGCCGAGAATGACGTCTCTGGCACAGTCTTGTAGAACGAAGAATTTGACAAGACACGACTCGCCGTGATTTTGACGCGAGCAGTGCACCTTCTGACAGGCATGATGTGTCCTCGAGCGGTTCGTACCTGTGACACATCCCACAGCATCGTCACTTTTTGAAGGCGGTGAGAGAGTCTCCCACTGAAAACTGAGTAGTCTGCTCCGGTGTCCACGAGTGCTGATGCGTCGTGGCCCTCGATAACAACGTTTAGGTTGTTGCGCACTGCTGCAGGAGCGTCATTGCGATACGTGGCTTCGGGAGAGTGGATGTGCTCCGGCGTTCTTGGAGGTTCTCGACTTCGGTCGTTTTCGGCAACACCACTTCCAGGGAGTGCCGCAGTTAGTTTTTCTTGCTCCAGAAGTATATTTTGAGTTGGAGGGCTCAAGTAAAGCATTTTGTTTTTTGTATATTTTATTATAGGAGACAAGGGCTGGAGCCGAATCTCTGTTGTTTTATTTTTACTTACTGTTTATTAAAATATCAAATATTATTTGCATGAAGTTCCTTACTTAGCATGTGCAATCACTTTTCCTTTCTGCTTTATAACAACAGTAGGGAGTTTTAGTGGTTCGTATTTAATACAATTGCGGGTCGGAAATGCACATGCGTAGAACGCGCTATTGCATTTTGCGCATGCACCTTTCGACCCTTAAAGCTTTTGCGTACGATCCACTAAAACTCTAATATCGCCAAAACGCTTACGCATAGTGCTTCAGGCTATTTCAAAATTCCTACGAGGATACACAGCATTGGAAAATTGAGTTTGTGGAGAATCACGTTTATTATTATTGAAATGTTCATCCAAAAAGACATCCACGCTATGAAATGAACAAGTAAGCCAAGATAATTACATATATACAATGACATCTTGAAGGGGTACGGAAACAAAAATTGAAATATTCAAATTTCGTTCGGAAATGAGTCAAGCATGACGGATAATAACCGTAAATGATAATCGCACGTTTGCATTTTGAACGATTGGCTATATTTTTCGTTCCAAACGGTGCACGCGAGCGAGCGCCCGAAGAGAAGCGAACGGAGAGCGCGATGCGTCATGGGATGTTCGGCGCAAACAAAAACAGAAAGAAACGATTCCCCGCATTTGTGACGTAGCAAGCCTGGCGGGGTTATGAGCTTCGCCCTTGGTGGCGTTGTCAGCATTGTGGTGGTGTCAACAGCGTCAACGCGTTACAACCGAGCCGTTCGAAGCGCCCGTGGGGTGACAAACGTGTGGCTGGCCCAAGGAGCACGCAGCTTCTACAGCACTGTCAGCTTAGGGGTAAACGGGGTGGGAAAAGCAACTTTTGTCCGAGTTTTGAGCGACGGGCTAATAATCTTCTAGGGGGAGAATGGCTGTTTCCGGGTGCACAAACGAGGGTCCGAGAAAGAGGGGAGTCCACTCTTTCCGTCTTCTTGGACTGTTAGGTTCAATGCGCGATTTGTGAGTTGAGGAGGAAAGCTAAGAAGGAAAATGTTGAAATGCCAAAGAGTGGCGCTGCTTCGAAGGAATCTGCTACGTCACGACTACGTAGCAAGTTCCACAACATTGCTAGATCACCTCCCAAATAGGCTCCGTATGCCTCCACTAGCTGCACATTGAAAGATCGTTTATTTAGCTTTAAAATTAGTTTTCTTGTGTCTTTCAACGGAAGACTGGTGTTTTGAGGTTAGGGTGCAACATGCGACATATTAAAGCTAGAAAATGAGCGCTGGAATTTCGTTTCCCTACCCCTTTAATGCATAATTTGAAAATGTGCACAAAAGCGTGATGAAGGAAACAGATTTATACGTAGGCCCCAAAGCCACGTGTGTTGATCATCTCGAGGAAGACCAAAGGTCGCCAGTCGCTCTGCGTTCCTGGAGACAAATTCTATGGTGGTGTCGTCCAGGTTGAACTCGACGTTCTTCCTTTTTGAATGGGCAAAATGAGGAGGCGTGTTAGCCTTCCCTGACTCATGCTGCTGCGTAGATACATTTTAATTCGGCGTAAGGCACTAAACGAGCGCTCCCCCGAAGCGACAGATGCAGGCCCAGAATGAAGAAGTTTCATATATTTTACAACTTGATCCAGGAGGTCACGAATTTCGTCGGATTTTGCCTGTAGTGTCCTCAATATGGCGTCAATTGTGAGGGACTCAAGGTTGCAAAAAAGAGCCGGCAAAAGTAACAACTGCGCAGAGAGTCGGGCCAGATCAAAATCGCAAGCAGCTTTTAGGGCCTCTTTCAGGTCATCTGTTGGAAACTGTCTTCCCCCGCAGCGTTAATCAAAATGCTCTCTAGTTTTACTAGCTGCTTCATACCAGGCTATTCAAACCGCCGTTGAGCTTCACTCAGAATGCAGTCTACAGCTGCAAAGTACCCCTTCCGTAACGCTGCCTCGCAATCGAGTACAACTGGCGGAAAAGGTTTGTTGCTTATTTCGAGCCTTTTTGGTGGTTTTGTCGGCCTTGCGCTGCGAGGGTCCTTCAAACCTAGCCGCATTGCAGTTCAGCTCGCGCAGTCTCACAACTCTTCAAACGCGACATCAGATCGCAGACGGGACATTGCCTCGCAGAGAGTTTCTGTAGCCTCTTTGATACCTGCGGCGCGAAACGTTGAACGTTGCAGCACCCTCGCAAGTTATTCGCATGGACCGTACAAAGCTATAAAAATGTTTATTCCTAGCAGCGTTTCAAACATTTTCAGAAGCCTCTCATAACCCTTCAAAATGGCCCTGCTGTTGTCTGCAATCGAATATCCTGCTTGTAGCAGCTCGTTCAGTGTCTCCTGAGCTCAGTTTTCAGCGAACCTTTTCATTGACTTCATTCTGACAGTCCACCTTGTTGGGCAAAGCGGAAGAAGGTCATCTGGCATTGATCTTGCCTCTTCTGCCGCCTCGCTGACTGGAGGAATTACAATAGGTGAATAAACAGCTTTGCGTTTCTTCGAAGTCGGAGTGGGAGGGCTCAGCCCCAACCTGAGAAATCTTGGGAGGAATCTGGCCCCCCCTGCCCTCCCGGTTCCGGAGTGCCTGGAATACAGACTCTGTCGGCGGGGTCGTGGCACTGGAGACGCTGAACATCTTGGTGATGGTGAGCGAATTCACAACGGAGAGGCGGTGCTGAGGATGGCTAACGTTGGAGGTACTCTTCAATGTTGTGAGGGCGTTCGCTGTACCTCGGGCGTGGTCGTTCAGGTCGAACCCACGCAGCCCAAGTCGGCAGTAGGAGCATCCACGATAGATGCGGTTGGCTTCCTTGCAGTGGTAACACAGCGGGCGTCGGTCGGCTGTTCGCCACGGGTCGCTCTTTCTTGACGAAGCTTGTTCTCGGCGGACGTGCGCCCGATCTTCCGGGCATTGGGGATACTGCATGGCGAGGGAGCTTCACGTTGGGGCGCTGCAATGTATGGACGCGGAGGTGGCGGTGTTGAGTTAGGGTGACCATATTCCTCAAGGTAGAAAACGGGACATCCCAGCCCCCGGGTGGGGAAGGGGGGGGGGGGGGGGGGCTACTAAAAATTGAGTTTAAATATTCTAAAGTATCTACGGATATTTTTGTAAAATATACTTGCAACGAGTAGGCATAGTTTCGGTTTGCATCAACTCGCTTGGTGCCAATTTCGAAACTGTGCACTCCTGCGAAAACGGGACATGATTCTTTATTGGGACAGAAAGACGGGACGACAGAAGCGGACCTCAGAAACGGGACTGTCCCAGCCAAACCGGGACGTCTGGTCACCCTATGTTCGGTGGACCACTGCGGCGTAACTAATTGAGTGATCTCCTCCGGTGCTGATACGGTGACAGGAGCCTCGAGGCTGGGAGGCTTGGTGAACCTCCTTTCGCACGACTTCGGTGAGTCGTGAGAAGTGACAAGAGAAGTCCAACAGAAAAGGGTCCCGCAAGGGGCTGTAAGATCACCAACCCTCTTTAACATGGTGATGGTTGGTTTTCCAGCCAGACTCAGACGCGTTACGGGCCTTGGGTTTACTATATATGCCAACGCCATCACATTATGGACAAAGGGAGGAGCAATGGCTAACCAGGAGCAGACCATGCAGCAAGGGATAGATGAAGTCCTCGAGTATCTCCAGAATGTCGGCATGAAAGCATCGCCTGAAAAGACTCAATTCATGGTAGTGGCCAGGCCAAGATATCATCGAAAAGGCGTCGCGGACCAGGTGGAGTTACACATCCAAGGACAGAAAATAACGAGTGAAAAGCAAATAAAGATACTCGGCGTGACATTCGAAGAACCCGCCAGCAGTACGAAATGGTTACCGGCTCTAGAAAAATCCTGGGGGCAGACTCTAAAGCTCGTGCGAAAGACGACATCCAAGTCCTGGGTAGCCGATCAAGACATTATCAGGATTTTGACAAACGCGCTACTAACGGCAAAGGCGCTATATAGCTGTAATTGGCTCAACCTAAATAAAACGCAATGGAAGCGATTAGAACGACTAAATTACCTCACCATGAGACTTGTCACAGGACTTCTCAATTATACATCCCTGAAAGACCTAAAGAATAATGCAGGAATGAACCAGATCCAAGATCGGGCGGAGGTGCAGAGCATAGCGCACTTTCAAAGGCCTGAGAGGACGAACCACGGCAGAAAGCTAGTTGAAATCATGGGCTACGAGGCAGAGGGGAGACTTTTAGTGGAAGACCCAGCACCACCGTGCCAAGACACAAACATCGTTGATCATCAACCCCTGCCCAGGGCGCATAACCAAGGACGCAGAGCACGGGCGGCAACGCAACACGCTAAATGGTGCGACGAACACGCGCACGAAGAAGAAATCAGATACACGTACGCATCTAAGACAGAAATACCCACGGCCACGGCTTGGATCGATTCCAAGACAGGGAGAGCAAGCACCACGAGATTACCTGAGAACTCCTCCGAACTCCTCCGTGCGCGAAGCAGAACTCAGGGCAATCCTTGAAGCGACCATCGATATACTGAAAAAATACGGAAGGACCAAGGAGAGCGAGAATTTTTTACTGATTCACAAGAAGCACTCCGGGCGTGTCGAGACAGCAAACCCAAAAGCAGAACGGCCAAGAGAATTAAAGCGATTGCCAGAGAGCTAAAAGCAAAGGGCATCGTGCTGACATTAGAGTGGATTCCAGGCCATGCGCAGATTCCCGGGAAGGAGTGGGCTCACCGAGTCGCAGCGGAGGCAGCCAGCAGCAACAGCTCCGCGACAGGCTCAACCACTCGGGAGGACAACGAGGAAACGGAAGACCCCGTGGAAAAGGCCGAACTAGCAAGACAAGCTAGGAAAGCCTACCTCAGGGGACTCGTACCGACAGAGGAAGACCGACTACCAAATACATACCGAAGATGGGAAGCGACCAGACTTCGCAGAATTAGAACCGGCACTGCACTAACGCCGGTCCAACTGGCAGCATTTGGGCTACTGAAGGAAGAAGACCCTATCTGCAAGGCCTGCAGAGAAATGAGGTGGCAGGTATCAAGCACTTACTGTGGGAGTGCAAAGGCCTGGAAGACCACAGAAAAACGGCGTGGGAAAAATTACCCGCTCAGGACCAACCAAGGAGGCTTAGCGACTGGACTCACCACAGAGGCCAGGAGCAGCACCGAAAGGCGATCCTAGACTCCCTGGTTGAATTCATCAGGGAATCTGGGGCTCATAAATTCATTTATAGCGCACCATAGTCATCCACTTCCCCTCCTTATAACCCTCCACCCCCACCCACTTGTCTCAGAGCACACCACTCATAGACGGGAATCCTAGCATATATAATAAATATGTTCTCTCTCTCTCTCTCGGTGAGTGAGAGAACGGACGGGCGATCAGCAGCGGGTTGCATCTTGCAAAGGTCTTCCCGGACGATGTCGCAGACAATTTCCCGAAGTCCGTCGACACCGGCAGTGTTTAGGTCCAGTCGGAAAGATGTGACGGTTGGAGGAGCAGTCACGCCAGCAAGTCGATGGTAATGGCTTGCTCGGGATGACGGCATGCGCTCGATGTTGTTGGCTGCAGTCAGAAGACCGTCGATGGCTGTCGGGATTGCAGGCGAGGACTTCGAAAATTTCACCCTTCACGCCATGCATACGGACGCGAAGTTTCTTCCCCTCGGCTGCCTC
The DNA here is from genome assembly GCA_013358835.2 of Ixodes persulcatus. NCBI lineage: Eukaryota > Metazoa > Arthropoda > Arachnida > Ixodida > Ixodidae > Ixodes > Ixodes persulcatus. The sequence goes on from JABSTQ010000970.1 coordinate 81,908, forward strand.
TGGATCGGCTAGGGTACTTAGACACATGACATCTTCAATAAGGCTGGTCACGCTATTGTTGGGGCCCTGCACCTTTCTTTGGAGAAGGTCCCCCGCTTGCTGTAGATGATGGTGGTTGATGAACGTCCGCTTCAGTTCGGCGGGGCAGGACACCCATGTAGTGAAGGAGGCTTCGTGTTATCAAACCAGTGCCTCACAGTGCTTTCAAGCAAGAAGTATAGGTTGTGGAGGCACTGCTCAGTCGCTCGTTCGTCGTTGCAGGCTACAGTGTCCTAGTGTTCCAGCCAATCCTTGATGTCCTCGTGGACCTCACCATAGAAAGGCATTGGAGTAAGCGGTGCGATGGGCACGTATACGACGGCAGGGGCAACCGGGGTCTGCAACGACTGGTTGTCCATCGTCGGCCTCGTTGGCTGCTTGTTTTTGGGTGGCAAAAGTCAGAATTCCGGGGCTATGCCTTGAATGCGGCGGCTTCCTCGGGTCTTGGTAGTTTCTGCGGATGGTACCCTTGAGTGGGGGACTGGGCTTTCGCTGCAAAGCCTCGGAGGGGTACGCTTCATGGGCTGCATTAGCCTGGACCTCCACCAGAATTTCACGAATGACAATTGATGAGGCGACGAAAACTGAAGCAAACTAAATGTTTAATGGGGCGAACTTGTGCCCAAAACAAAATAGAAAAAGGCTAGCGTCGCAGGCGGCGATGACGGCAAAACCGCAGGATCGAACGCGGGTGGGACTATTTTGCCTGCAGCTGGCACAACAGCCGGGGGAAAAAATGCCGGCAGTTTCACACGGCGCGTGTATCACTGAGGATCGTGTTAAGGATGAACTCCATGGAGCGAATTATGCGACGAATAACTGGCGAACGCCGCCCGGCGGCACGCTCGCTTTGCGCGCGACATAGCAGCCACTGTGGTGATTCCACGCGTCTCATGGAGTTCAGCCTTTAATTGAATGCTCCTGCAGGGGTGGCGCATTCAATTTAACAGATTTGTTTTTGTCTAATTCAAACTTTTATAGGTATTTGAACTTAGACGTTTATGTGTAGCCGGTGCACATAAACTTGCAGAGCACAGTTCTGTTTTCCCGGTGTTTTGTGTTCTTTTCATGTCAAACTTTCGTTTCGGGGATTTCGTTCAAAACCGAAACTATGGGGTTCGGAGAGACGGTAATAGACTCTAATCAGTTTTAATCGTCTGAGGAAAGTGGCGATGACTACAGAATGGTTGCACCAAGAGTAATTTTCAGCTAACTTGCATGCCTCGACCATGCGACTTATCTGTCCGCGAAATCGAGCTTTTGTGCGTATCCCCGTTTAAGAAACAGCTTCAATCGTCTGCTCGGTCAACAACACAGGCTGCAGAAAAATTACGAAAATTAAGCAAGCGCTTCTTGAGCCAAGGAGCATGTTAACCCGCGGTCGCCCCACTAAGCAGCTGCAACTCGCATTTCAATTCAGGTTTTAGTAGCAATCGAGAAGTCATTTTGAAGAGCGGGTTATGTACTCTATTGCGCACTATGTCCCACTAAAGCGATATTAGTATATTCTTCTTGTTGAAATATGAGCTTGGTTGAATAGCTATTAGGTGAACTGCTGAATAAAAGCATATATGACAGACGGAGAGCTACTTCACAAACCTAGCCAACTGGTTCCAGCCGGTAGCATGGAGACGAATGCGGACAAACTGAAGAGAGTCTTCATCGAAGATTCACGCAGAACCTATCTGCATTGAACTTGACTTCGAATCCTGAACGGATAAAATGAGTATTTTTTGTGGCCAGTCAACCTGAGCAATGTAGACGTATGTTGCTGCTGGCTTCGACGGGGGTATTATATAAATAGTGGAGGCGCGATAGATCATAATAATGTCGTGACAGCTTCTAACTTTTCGAGCCGCATCCCCCATCTTTTGAAAGCAGATAATTTCCCACATTAATCATGCAGCGAGCAGGTTTTCCTGAATCAAGTAATTGCGAAATCAGCCCAACTCCTTCAGTGTGGTCCAGAGGCTTTTTTGGCGAAAAGCAGTCAAGATTATTAGCCAACGCACCGACCGGCGTGGGTGGCCCAAACTTGAAGCTAATCGAACACAACCAAAACTCAAGAAGAGCAGCTATCGAACCCTCCCATTCACTTGACTGCAACATTGATGTTCCCTTCAGTGAAACACCTCGCCTGTCGTCCTTAGTCCGCTGTTCTAGATCCTTATAAAGAAACCACTTCTCAGTTACCAAGTAGTCGTCACTTTGAATGTTATTCGAGACAGACAAGAAATCAAAACGTATTTCCCTGATTCCTCCCCATCCAAGAAATCGAAAGCACGCCACCGTGTGTTGTGGAGTGAACTGGCTTTCAAACACGTGATGAAAGAAACAATCTACTGAGGCTTCGCCACGGTAATGAACACTCAGGCAAATTTAAGAAATTTCCGGACCTTCGTCAAATTACATTGTTCGCCACCGCACCGACAACACGTGTCCGCCGCGAAAGCCACCAGAGACGCGGAGGGGCGCGGAGCGACCTGGTCCGGCTGCTTCTCGGTTTTCCCGCTTGGTGGCGTCCGTTTTGCTGGAGTCGCGAATATACAACGCAGCATTACTGCTAACCAGACGCGCGTGAATTCCAGCGCGTCTTCGCCGCGCCCCGAAAACCGCAACGCACCCGGCCACGATCGGTCTTTTCGGAACCACTCCGATAGCGCCCTCCTGTTTTCCGCTCTCATCCAAGTGCCTGGCTGCCATCCCCCTCGGCAGAAGATCCCCGGGAGCCTCGCTTCCCCATGCTCATACCAGGCTCCGTTCCACTGCACAGTGGACCGTAGCGAATGCTAGAGACCGTCTTCGCCAATCGAGGGCTGAGAGAGAATCACATGACCTTGAGCTTCGCATAGCACACCACAGAGGGTAAGGTGACACTCGGAGCTGGATTGGCAGGGATGGCTCGTAGCGCCCTCTGCGGTCCATTATAAGGTGACACAGAGGAAATGTTCGCGCGAGCAATAAACACGTACGTTTGAGGGAAGCTCGTATCGCTCTCTGTTCGTTAGTCCAACTTCCCAGAACACCGCGAGCGTGCGGCGCCTGAGGGGCTTTGGGGGGCCTGCCGGGGGGGGGGGGGGGGGGGGGGGTATGGGGTGTTTTGCGCGGGGAAAAGCGGATGGAAAGAAAATGACGAAAATTCGTTCCGAATCGAGTGTCCCGGGACCCTGCGGAGGAGGCCCGGGGCTGCGGTTAGGGAGCTGGGTGAAGTACATGGCTGTATATATTTTTCTTATTCTCTTACACCCGGTTCCCTCTCACCTGTCATGTTTACTGGGGCGGAGTTTGGGCAAATAAATAAATTTTGGCTGTAAGTTGAAAGAAAGCTTTGAAACAATTCACTCCCACTGTGATGGAGCATGTGAAACATTTCGTTGCTCGCTGTTGTGAATTATAGGCCACTCACATGCTTCTATTTTTAAAAAAAGTAAATACAAAAGACGGCCATTCAAGATGGCCACCGTGTTCCAGAACCACCCCCCCCCCCCTCCCAAAGAAATTTTGTGTACGGCCCTTGGTGAGACTTACCCCGGCTCGCAACACGGAGCTCCTTATGTACACGAGTGGGCTCCTAGAATAATCTGCGTCGGAGGTTCGGACCATAGAACATTCTAACCTCAAATAAACAACAGGGTTCTCGAATATACCGGAAATCAAAATTTACAGAAATAACAAAAAGGCGCGTCCGCTCCCAGGCATCAAACCTCAAGCCCCTTGCGTAGGATTTAAAGAAGATAACTATTCGGCCACGAGCGCGCTTGGTCGTCGACGCACGTAGCAATCAGGTAGAATTTAGTATATGGTACTGGTGCTACCATATGGATGAATATAATTTTGTATGGGCCAGCCTATACAACCATACGGAACCACATGTGTATGGTAGGGCTCAGTATGATTCAGCCATATCCAACTATACGGAACCATATGTGTATGGTATGGCTCCGTATGGTTCAGCCATATCCAACTATATGGAACCATATGTGTATGGTATGGCTCGGTATGGTTCAGCCATATGGAATCGTATAAATCCATACCATACCATATGGTTTGCCATATGGAACCATATAAATCCATACTCTATTATATGGTTTGCCATATGGGTTCATATAATTTTTTTCAGTAGGGTCCGTACATTGTTTAAACTATCTGCTAAAGCTATTCACAGACCCAGAATTTTTGCATGGCCATAAATTGCACTTATCTCTGGATTTGTATCAAAATTAATTATTATCGTTTATTTTTGTGAGTTAATTTTGAACCTAGGCATTTTTTTCATTATGACTGGGTTTACCAAACTCAACATCTAAGCCTAAGTGTTTGTGTGTTTTTTGTGTTTTCTAACCTCGTGGTTTTGGTCAAAATAAACACCCAGCTACTTAAATGAGACACCTCACCGCCCGAAAAATTTAGTTCATTTGTTTTGATTTTTTAGGTAGTTAATTCCTCAAGCTAGAATTTCGGAAAGCCAAGTCTATGACGTCATCACGTTTTCCTGGAAATCCACAAAGAACGAAACACATGCACGACAAAAGGGCCGGCCTGTCATATTGCCACCCGCAGAGAAAGCAACGCTCGTTCACGGACCTCTAGAAGATTCGCGTTCATTCCCGCACCAGACGTAACTTTTCCCCTGCTTTCTTGTTCTCAAAAGTGCCAGTTCATCCTCACCCCGAGCGCGCGACGCTCGAATCTTCTTTGCCGAACTTTCGAGATAGTGACGCACTGTAGATAAGCAGCTGCCCGCGACCTTGTCGAGTCAGTTTCGCTCTCGCTCACTGTTACTTCTGCCGAATCGTCGCCTGCTTTTCTACTGTCTGGACGCTCTTTCTATTTTTTTTACTTATTTTGTTTTGGCACAAGTTCGCCGATTAAACCTTCATTTTTCAGTTCACTGTTCGTCCTCTCGTCACCTTCATTAGTGACAATATATATCTGATCACAATGAAATATGTGTAATTGGCATCTGAAATGTCCGATAACTGCGCACAGGCAATTTTATAATTTTCAACGAGTCGGTGGGTTTGTTGTGCATGTGTCTTGCCATTTGGCTCAGGACAATTTACGCGTTTTGTTCTGCGCACATTTGCCGGAGACGTGAGCTCGCAACGTAGGCAACTGGCCTCCTTGCACGAGAAGTGGCGCAGCCGTGCACGTTCCAAAGAAAGCTCGCGCAGAGAAAAACAAGCGAAGGACCAGGGATTTCAAATTCAGGATATAAAAAGATACCCGAATGTGTCGAGGCGCTACCACACACGATTTCTCGCATTGATGTACAGTCCTGAAAGGCGATCTCGCCGCCATCTGTTGGTTCAGAATCGCACTAACCAAGGGTGGGGTTGCACCTTAAGGCAGTGCCACCGCAGAAAACTGGCGTCGGATCTGCGTGTCAGTGTATACTTCGTATCACGTTATGTGCGAGCTAAGTCAAAGCTAGAAGCGCGAGCCAACGCTCTGAGCGTACCTGCTTCGCATGTGCGCTCGTGCACTAAAGGCGCTGTTACAAGCAGAATGCTCGCGCTTGTAGCGTCGGCTTCGCTCGCACAAAAGGTGGAACGAATTTGCATCCTGATACGATATTCCCTCCCGAAGTTGATTTATATACCGGGTGCTTTTTCTTTCAGTTGCACCAAACGCAATACATGAAAAATAAAAAAATGGCATTAGGACGCGTTTAATTTTGCCATTACCTTACCCAATTCGTGGGTCATTAAGCACAAGGTTGTTAGTGGAATTAGGTTGCTAATCAACAAAGATAATTGGTTAACATTTTAATTAACACTCTAAGACTTGCACATCATAAAGTAAACCGATTCAGAAGTCCAAGTAAGCTGGTGGATGTTCATCGTGATCCCAGGTCCGGACACTGGGGTAGTCCAAGTGCCTGCATGCGCGCACATAAAGGGCATAAAGGTAGACCGTCCGTCCACATTTTCGTCTTCCTTCCAAAGTTTTTCTTTTTTTTTCATTACACTTTCAGGTTCTATGACAAAGACAATAAAAATGAAAACCGTTTACAACTCCCTGTAACGCCGAATTAGAGCGCAGCTCTTGGGGAGGAGGAGGGAAGGGTACTGAGGAAAGGGTATACCCCTCCTCCCTCTTCCTTACCTCGCTTCCTGCCTGCTACTCCTCTCTCTGAGCGGCGTCCGCGTCGCCGTTGGCGTAACCCTGAGGTCAAGTGACCCTCGAGACTTTACGGGGGTCAGGGTCACGTGACGTCAGGGGGGTCACCTGACCCCCGTGACGTCACGTGACTCCGCGAGAACGTTTCGGCAAGGTGCCGAAACGTTACCGCGGTTACGCCGACGTCGAAGGCGACGCTGCTCAAGCCGGAGACGGGTGGCTAAGAGCTGCGCTCTAAAATGTCACTGTCAGTTGCTTGAAAATATCTGCATTCATTGGCATAGTCCTGCCTTTTGCGTGCGGATACTTTGAAAGTCGGACTGATTATCGAATTCCTGTGGCCCACGTTAATCACAAAAGGATATCTGCAGAAAAAGGCTTTCCTTTTCACGCTTACAAAAAAGACAAAAGAAAACGGTTGCAAAACCTGTCCTCGGATCTCTGGAAAAGATCAAGACCGCTCAAGAATTAAAGGGCCTCTGACACGCCAAAAATTTTTTTTTTTTTTCATGCTAAACGTTGCAATGGCATATCAGGACATTACAAAAAAATTGTTTCACTATAGAGTTAAGTAGTTTTTTTTATAAAAAATAGAAATACTAGGCCCAATTCAAAGTTCCCGCCGTGCACTGTGACGTAACAGTGTACCGCAAGGTGTCGGGGCGGTCAGAAGGGAGGCATCGCCGGAAGTCACGTGAGTTGTATCCCTCCTCGTGCTTACCGCGAGCGCGTGTAATATTTTTTTAATATTTTTGCTATTCTCCGCACCTCCACGAGTGATCCAAGCAGACAAGGTTTATTTTATTTGCTTTTCATCGCTTAATGTTGCTGTAAAGGTAGAAGAAGCGGAGTCAGTGAATTGACGTGATCAACTACAATGCCTAGAAGGTGCTGTGTGAGGGACTGTCCCGGTATTTCAGCAACTGAAGAAGAGATCACACTGCATGCATTTCTGAGAGACATACATCGGCCGCATGAGCACCCAGTAAACAAGTTCTACTCATGCTCTAGACAAAATACGTACTTTGTGCTCGACGTTTACTTGTACTTGGTACACTCACCAGTTCGTATTCTTTAGACGGCAGGCATCTACAGCCTGGAGAGTATCCGATGATTCAACGACCTCGGTGTCTCAACCTTCAGCAATGCGATCGGGCGTGTCGTATGCTAGCAATCCTAATTTCTGCGAGCGTTCTAAATTTTTTTTCTTCAAAACTTGACAGCTTGTTTTGCGCCCAGTATAGCCCTGTATTATCGGACTGACGGCGTGCACTCGTACACTGGCTTGTACTCGCAACGCTTTCATCATTGACCTCCATCACGTCGATCCACTGACTCTTCGTCCTCAAATTTTACAGCACGCAAACTAACCAACGGTGCAGGGATAAAGAGCTAGTGGAACTGAAACTTCGTTTTCTACGATCGCTCGTACGAAGAGCAGAATAATAAAAAGAAAAAAAGTCTTAGGCACGGTCGCGGAGAGCACGAGGAGTGAAACTCACGCGACTTCCGGTTAACCCACTTTTAGTGACGTAGCTCGATGCCTCCTTTCTGACCGCCCCGACACCTTGCGGTACACTGTTACGTCACAGTGCACGGCGGGAACTTTGAATTGGGCCTCGAATTTCTATTTTTTATAAAAAAAACTACGCAACTCTATAGTGAAACAATTTTTTTGTAATGTCCTGTTATGCCATTGCAACGTTTAGCGTGAAAAAAAAATATTTTTTTTGGCGTGTCAGAGGCTCTTTAACAACTGACAGCCGTCGAATTTGGAGTTGTTCGGATAAATCCGAATTCGCAATACTTTCACCGGCGAGTGTTTCACGGAGTTTATGGCATTTATTCGAAAATTAAAATCCCTATCTACAACCTAAGTTAGGATCCACCTTGTCCAAAATAGAACAGTTATAGACACATGTGCATTAGCGCTGCGCTCTTATACGCGCGTCGAAGTAAGGTATTACGTGACTGGCTCCTGATTGAACCTAGTGGGACGTAGCGTTGGCTGATGATCATGGCAGGACGAGACGAAATCTTAGTGGTAAATTCTTCTCGTTGGTGAGATTGAAGGATGAGAATGAGAAGTACTGTACTTTTTGCTTGGTCGATGTTTCAATGATTTTGCGTACATTGAGCTGACTATCATCTCATGATTTGTGTGGCACCGAAATCCGGCTGGTGGATTGCTGGAATCATCACTTCATCAACCCTCCGGAACTCACTAGGAAGCCACTTGCAGTATTCGTTATACCCACTTTGTCCGACCAAATCCGATCAACCGCCTCGCGCTTCGACACCAAGGCGGTTTTCATCTGCAGGTTCCAGGCGATCTGAACCGATGATTTTATCTATACTTTAAATGGCGTGCGTGTCAGCTATTTGCAGTGTTGTACAAGATACTCGACAAAAGTATTCAAGACAAGATAGTAAATACCGAAGTAAGAAAGTATTTAAAGTAGTATTCAATTCAATTTTGCGCCAAAATATCTTGAGTAGAGTGCAAATACTTTAAAAGTAATTGAATTACTTTCGAAGATACTTTATAAGCGCGTGACGAGTAAAGTTATAAGAAATAAATAAAAAGTGGGACACCCTGATTATTTAACTTAGCTGAAACGCATATCGTTAGTTCACCTCCTAGTGTACGCCTCATTTGTCCACCTAGACATGTGCAGACATGTACGAAGAAGAAAAAAACAACATTTAGACTTAGTAATTCCCCTTTGGAGACAAGCTTCTTCATATGCCGGAAAAGGTATTTGAGATACTAAGTAGAAGACACTAAGAAATGTAACGAAGATAGAGTACTAATAATTTTCAATCAAATGTAGCACTTCAAGATACGAAAATACCGACAAATGTATCTTAATTACAGTATCTTGAGTAGAGTATTTGAGATACGTACTAGTCTTGCTACTTGCTTGTTACAGGCAAACCTCCTGCCGTCATATTGCTGGCGACACAGGAGAAAAGTGGTCCACTTGCCCTCTTGTTCAACATACCATAAAACATGCAGTATAATTACGAAATATTTAAACATATCTTTATTGACACACGTATATACATATACAGAGAGCAAGTACACAAATGTTCGGGAAACGCACATTTTTGTATTAACGTTACCGCCATCCTTAGCTGGTCGAGATATTTCAATATCTTAAAAATAAAGGTAAAACTAATAAACAGTGGGCGACACCGCTCCGAAATGTATACGCGGTAAAAAAGTTCCCGTGCGTCTGTGTTTCCCCAAAGCAACTGGAGAGCCAGTTAAGAAGATTGATCTTCGGTACGAGGTGGCCCTTCCGTGGAAACCCGTAGTGAATTTAGACGATAGCGAACAAGTTGTGGAGAGGAGGCTCTAGTAGCTAACAAGGGAGTTAACTCAGAACGCTAAGTTGATGGGGGACTGTGACTCCGCGATCCGGAAGTACACTGGAGGTGGAATTGCAGAACAGGTGTCAGATAAGCGGACTAGATATCGGAAATTCTACATGTCGCAGCAGCCAGTTTGTCGTGAAAGGAGCACCACCACTAAATGGCGAGTCGTATTCGACGCTTCTTCCCATAACAAAAGCTCGAAGTCGTTAAACGACTGTTTGGAAAGCGGCCTCAACCTGAACCCGGATATCGTCGCGTTGCCTCTGACCTTTAAAAGACATTGTATCGCGCTAGTTGCCGACATCGAGAAGGCGTTTCTTCAGAAAAGTATACAAGAAGATGATCACGATGCGTTACGCTTCCTGTGGTATGAAACTACCCCACATATGGGAAGACCACTTCCTCCAACTTTCATCTGGAGGATGACGAGAGTTTCTTTCGGAACTACATCAAGCCCATCTTTATTGTCTGCGACGATAAAGCCAAATTTGGGGGTTTTACGTGCCAAACCAACGGGGGCATCTGGCAGTCCTCGGCGGAGAACTGAGGATTAATTTGGACCACTTGGGGATCTTTCGACGGGCGACCGAAAGCTCGTTTACACGGCGCCTTCTCCGCGATAAGCCTCCATCAGATTGCGGGCACCTCGGCCGGGATTCGAACCCGCCACGTGGGGATCCGTAGGCTGAAAAAATGAAAGCCGTTTACAACTCTCTGTAACTCCGAATTAGAGCGCAGCTCTTGAGGAGGAGGAGGGAAGGGTACAGAGGGGAGGGAATACCCCTCCACCCTCTTCTTCTCCTCCTCATCCTACCTGATACTCCTCCTCCCTCCACTTCCTTCTCCTCCTCCTCCCCTCCTCCTTCAAGCTCGCCCTTTCCTCTCCTCCTCCCCCTCACTCCTCTCCTCCTCCTCAACCCCCCTTCTCCCCTCTTTCCTTCTCCTCTTCCCTCTCCTCCTCCTCTCCTCCCCTCCCCTCGTCCTCCTCCTCCTTCATTCTCATCCTCTCCTTCCTCCTCCCTCCTCCTCCCCCTCCTCCTCCCTCATCCTCTCCTTCCTCCTCCCTCCTCCTCCCCTCCTCCTCCCTCCTCCTCTCCTTCCTCCTCCCTCCTCCTCCCCTCCTCCTCCCTCCTCCTCTCCTTCCTCCTCCTCCTCTCCCCGCGGTGCATCATGGGAAATGCCCTATAATGCACCTCGTGGGACCCTCATGACGTCACGAGGGTCCCGAGCGGTGCATCATGTGATATTTCTCATGATGCACCGCGCGGTTACGCCGACGGCGACGCCGACGACGACGCCGCTCAAGTCGGAAATGGGCGCCTAAGAGCTGTGCTCTAAAATCCACCTGGTCCCGGCAAAGAACCCGGAGGCGACGATAAAACATCACCTGGACAAAATGAAGAACGAGTATCCAGACACCGCGGTGCTGCTGCAAGATTCCATTTACGTAGATGACATTCTTATCGGTGAATCCAGCGATGAAGATGCCATTAAGATAGCAGAATGGACAATTGGGCGAGTTAGAAAGAGTTCAAGATAACTAACAGCGCGACTAGGACAAGGACAGCCAGAGGAGAAAACGCAGGACAAGCGCTGAACTAGCAAATGGATCTTTTGAATTTTGGATCTCGGATAACTTGGCTGGTTTCGTGTTAAGTGAAAGACGAAGCGCCAGGGCCACGGAGGGGCATGCCTGCACGAGCAGCAGCAGCATCATATGTATTTTCTTTTCAATATAATTCGTTGCTAGTTCAAAGCTTGTCCTGTGTTTTCTCCTCTATCTGTCCTTGTCCTAATCGCGCTGTTAGTTATAATGCCACTAAGATTTTCAAGGAATCGACAGCAATTTTTGAGCAATCGTTAATGAAGCTGCACAAGTGGGTGTCCAACTCAAAAACTCTCTTAAATAAGGTCGACTCAAATCACCACGAGGAACAATCTTTGGGGCAGGTTGCGGGAGCTTTCGCACTGCTGGGACTACCGTAGAACCCTGCCACAGACCTCTTAACATTTGCACCAGAAGATGCTCTGCACTTCGTGGGGAAGCACTGAAAGCCAATAGTTTGTTGTAAGGAATACAGCCAGACTCTACGATCCCCTAGTATTCATCGCGCCATTTTTCGTGCGAGCAAAGATCCTAGTTCAACAAATCTGGAAACAGAAGTGAATGGCACCGATGGTGTGCGGATCTTTCATTGCTATATGACGTCATGGTGCCGTGTTTCTACAGACAGGGAATAGAGGGAGCGACGATCAAGACAAAACTGCGTCGTCTTTGCCGATGCAAGTCCTCAGGCGTATAGAGCCGTACCATACATAACCATGACAAATGATTCCTGCACCACGACATCCACAATACTGCATTGCAAGTCTCGACTGGCTCCTCTAAAATAAATTTTTGTAGCGAGGCTAGAACTCTTCTGATGCCTTTTGGCAACCAGACTAAGCGTCTACATTAAAACCAAGCTGCAGGAGAACATCCACGGAGTGCACTTGTGGACCGATGCGAAGATAGCTCTTTATTGGATCCTCGGAGAAGCAAACGACTGGAAACAGTTTTTAAGAAACAGAGTCATTGAAATCCAGCGAAACGCTGATCCTTGCTCTTGGAAACACTGCCTAGGCAAAGAGAACCCAGCTGACCTGGTGACAGGAGGAATCATAGCCGTGGAGCAGCTCTACAGCGAAGTATGGTGGAAAGTAGCTAGCTGGTTTACAGTACGAGAGAGGTGGCCAGAGAAGTCTGGACTGCAAGCATTCAGTATAAAAGAAACAAAGAAGAAAAAGGTGGCAGCGTTGCCTACGGCAACAGCAGACCAAACGATGGTTCCAAAAATTGAGCGGTTTAGCACAGCTATGCGACTTCGGCGAACAATGGCGTGGGTACTCCGCTTTATAATGAAGTCTAAAAGAATTAGCGCTCAAACTGGATCCCTAACCGCGGAAGAATTGAACAGAGCCGAAAGATACGTAATAAAGAGTGTACAACGCAGAGCCTTCGAACAGTAGAAAAAGAATCTTCAAGACGCCAAGAAACTAGCTCCAGATTCTCCTATATAAGATACATTTATCTTTTTTTTTTTTGATAACGATGTAATACTTCAGGTAGAAGGAAGACTACAGTTCTCCGATAAATCCTTAGAAGAAAGGCATCCCGTTGTGCTGCCGAAAGACGACCACATTTCGAAGCTGCTGATAACTGAAGCACATCGTAGACTATTGCACGTGGGAGTGCGTGACACACTCGTGCAATTGCGGGAGCGCCACTGGATCGTGAGAGCAAGGCAGATGATAAAAAAAAGAAATCAAGACATGCATCGCATGTCACGGCTGAATGCCAGACCAATGTCAGAAGGGAGTGCGCCCTTGCCCGCAGATCGTGTCACAGGAGCAGAAGCCTTTGAGGTCGTGGGTGTTGACTTTGCGGGGCACGTATGGGTCACAGCGAGGAAACCTAAGAGGAAGGCATATCATATTTGAAGTTGTTCACGTGTGCAGTTACCATGGCAGCACTCTAGGAAATGGTACCGGACATGACGGCAGAAACATTCTTGCGTGCGTTCCGACTATTTCTGTCAACAAGAGGCGTGCCAAGGGTGATCTACTTTGACAATGAATTGGCATTTAGGAGAAGCAAGAAAAAATTAAGCGAGCTTTGGAATATTCTACGAGATGAAGAAGTGCGGAATTATTTCGCAAACAGCAGGATATAATGGAAGTTTATTCGAGAACGTGCCCTATGGTGGGGTGGGTTTTATGAGCATTTAATCAGGTCAGTCAAGAAGTCTTTGGGAAAAAAGCCACCGGACGACGAGTCCTGACTGTAAAAGTGCTAGTGACTCTTCTCACATAGGTGGAAGCAATCATCGATTCACGACCATTGACCGACGCGTACAGTGAAGCGCAAGAACCTCAGCCACTTTCACCGTCGCACTTCATGACAGGGAAAAGACTTACGTCGTTAGCCAACCGTCCGGCTCCGACTTGCAAAACGGAGACGCAGAATCGCTGCGAAGGCTCTGGAAACTCAGAGAAGACTTTCTGAAAGCGTTCTGGCAACGATGGTCAAAGGAATACCTAACGGAACTCCGATCACTGTACAAGACTAGGAGGTTAAACCGACATTTCAAAGTTGGGGACCTGGTTATTCTACACGAAAGCCAGCCACCACGCCAGCTCTGGAAGATGGGAGTTGTGAAAACGTAGTTTTCCGGAAGAGACGAAATAGACGGAATAGTACGAGTCTGCGAGATCCGACTTCCCGCTGGTGCAGTTGTAAAACGACCAATACAACATGTGTACGGGCTAGAAAGTGGTTAAAATGAACTTTGTTCCCTTTTTTTTTTGGGGGGGGGGGGGGGTGGACGAAGAAACCTTTCAGCGGAGCGAGAAGAAGACAAGGACGTGGGGGACTGGGCGCAAGCGCGAGCTACTTTTGTAGCGTGAGCTACACTGGCCAAGGTTGAGCAGTTTCGCGTTGCTCTCATAATGAGCCGTGCTCCCTGCTGCGCAAGCGCGAGGAACAGTGACGTCACACGGTGCCCAGCTGGCGGGGCGGAGCCGCCGTCGCCGCGGGCTCCGCCACCACCGCGCGGGCCTCACCGGTCTGGGCAAGCGCGAGGAGCTGTGACTTCACACGGAGCCCAGCTGGCGGGGCGGAGCCGCCGTCGCCGCGGGCTCCGTCACCACCGCGCGCACCTTGCCGCTCTGCGCAAGCGCGAGGAGCAGTGACGTCACATGGCGCACAGCTGGCGTGCCGGAACCGTCACCGCCGCGGGCTCCGCGCCACCGCGCGCGCCTCGCCGGTATTCGCATTCGAGACGTCATAGCCGCGGCAGACGCACTGGCGCCGCCACGTGCCCAGCTGTGTGCCTCCGTTGCGCAGTAGCCAAGTCTGACGCTGCACCAGAGCTGCTTGATAGGGCCTCTCATTTTGTGCGCATAGGCTCACGCTACGTATATCCAGGCATAGCCGAGCTAACCCACTACAATTTTGTTTTTCATCGGGAATTTTTGTTTGGAACTGGGAAGTGTGAGTAACGCAGTTACTGGTGGTTAAAGTAGTGTTTTTTTCTTGTAGTCATCTGCGCTTCGGCTCAATGGTTTTGACAGGAGACGTGTGTCTGTCTCCTTTTGTTTCTTTTCATTTTCAGTGCCCGCAAAGTCCGTCTGCAAGGAGCTAGCGGCGCCGAGCAGCGTAGCCCCGCGCGCACAATGTAAAAACAGAAGGAAAGACCTCGCGCGTAGTTTGCACGGGTTCTGGCTCTTTTGTTTGTTTGAGGTTAGTTTTTGTTTGGTGTTAGTTTTCACAGTGTTCATTCCGCAACGTTGTTGAATGCTAGACATCAAAACAAGTAAAACACGCAGTAATAAGCGCTCCACTACAATTTTTTTCGTTATAACGGCGGCACCTTTGCGCGGCAACAGAGATTCGGCCGTGGGGAGCCGCACACCGTGAAGATAAGAAAAAAGAGAAACAAAGAAGAAAGACTTTCGTTTGAGACTTTCTTTGCTGCCTTTTCAGCCTTTATTGTATCGAGCCTTTATTGTACGAGTGTCTTTTTTGTAGACGCTACTGCTTTTGCTACCAGCAATTAGTGTCGCAGTGGGTTGACGAATGTATACACTGTCAGCAGTGTCAGTATTGAAGTCCAGACACGGGACTGACGAAATCTCAGGCTGCTGTTTTCATTTCAACTGAACTCCTGAAAGTCAGCCCGTGGGAATCAATGCCACATACGGTAATCTGGTGCCGAGGACGTCAATCATAATTGAAGCCCAATTGACAACTTATGTAGCTGGCCCTCGAAGGTTGTAAACAGTTGCATCATGGTGCTTGACAAAGCCTCCAATCCTATCGCAGGCGTTCTTGCCTCCCATTAGCGAAAATTTGCCACTTGGCCGACAGGTACTCGGTCTTAGCGACCTCATGAAGTTGATACCTATTCTTAAAGTAGCATGCTTGGCCGTCACTGACCTACATAAAATGTGCGTAGAAACAAGCAACGTCCTCAAGCCACTGGTGAATTTTCCCAAGGCCGTAGCATGCGCGGGCGGAATCGTGGCTGGTGTCATCACTGATCAGAGCGCAGCTACAAGGCCCCCTTTTTGGTTGTCACTAGGCATGTGAATATCTTCGCTAATATATGGTAACCAAAGAGGGTGTGCCTTCTAACGATTTCGCCTCCCCTCCTTTTCCAGCAATCAACTCACCCCTTTTTGAGGCGTAGTCCTATGGGTGACCAATTAATCGAAAACACGAAAGATGCAGCTACACTAACTAAAACGTGGACGGGAAGGAAAAAACGACATTTCGGAAAACCGCCTTCTTGAAGTGATAGATACGAAACGTGGCGAGGAACAAGTAAAGGGTCGTAAACGTCACGAGAAAAGGGGGCTATGCTTTTGTTACACACCAATTTTTGTTTCTTACACGAAGAAGGGTGTCCGCCCGAAACGTCGTGTATTCCTTCCCGTCCACGTCCTTTTTATTGTAGCACAATCATATACGTGTCCAAGCTCATTGTTCTCGGCAGTCCCATTCTCCGGTGGTTACACGCTGAGATAAATATCTGCTATCGGACCCACTTCGGTTGATTCCTTTGCTTGGCGTGCACAGAGACGCTACACGCCGACTACTGAAATGTGCTTAGCGAAGCGTGCTACAGGCTAGCGTCTCTCGATTGCTCCGGCTCATGCGCAATTTTTCTATATTTTGTAGAAAGAAAAAATAACTTACTAAAAATTATCACTTAGAAACTGTCGCCTATCCCTGCGCTATCTGACCGCCCCGGAGAAATTTTACGGGCTGCGAAAATTATGAACTAGTGAACTATGGGTATGTATAAGACGCACAAACAATGCAGCATATTTTTGCACATCATGGTATTAGATTCAGTCGCGTTAAGTTGGAAGAGTTGAAAAATCGAAGATGGCATTTTTTTAAAAATTGATTGGCAAAAGTATGCATATTTAGTAAAATGCCTCCGTTTGAGCGTTTCTTGTAATCTTGTCCCGCTAACCAGGACATTGAGAGCCAAATTGAGGAAAACACGCTGGTTAAGTATGAAAATCTTGGCTTGAATAAATGCGCAGGGGAACGAAATAGAACTTAGTCAGTATTGCGCAATCTGCCGTCTATGCGATTTTTTTATTTTAAAATAACGACGTCGATATGCCGTGATAAATAATTTGAGACAATCATCCCCATACTTACCTTGTCAGTAAATATTTCTGGACCAGTAGCCACAACACATTTTGGGGGAGAGCTGCCTGAAATGCCAATTTTTCGAAATCCGCAGACGACTGATTGAGCAGGTGTTTCTTACTTCTTTTCTTGAAGGCAACTTTGTTATTTCCTAAAACAAAGACCGGCTCCGTTTTCCTGGGCATTGATGCAGGAAGATGCATTTTTCTGGTCAGAATTAAAAACTGTCACCGGACACGGTCGGCCGTTCTTATCTGAAGACAGAGTCGTCCTAGAGAAAACTGCCGCGGCATAACATAACACAACTGCGTGCATATTCGACGCACAAATATCAGTAAGCTAAGTGGACTCTTTACGTTTTATTTATGTAGAATACGCATGCAACACCACACTTTATAAAAATGAACAATTTGGGCGCAGGCGAGCTGGTGTAGGTTTACCATTTTTTTAGACTTCCTGAGACAGGGTGGAAGAAACACGACGACGTCTCAAACACAGCTAACCACTTCATGCAGCGCTCCCACCTTTTATACATCCTGAACCCAAAATCGTCACCATAAAAAACTCTAAACAATGGCACCAAGGGGACACGCCTTGACCTCGCATCCACGCTTGTCTTAAAAAAACAACAACAAAAAAACAACCACTTTGAAATAACAAAAGATACACACATCAAAACATCGACCGAATGGAACATTCTTTGACCTCACAGCCACTCTTATCTTTACAAAAAAGGAAAACGCGAACCACATGGAACCGACTGCAGTTCGAACCCATCGACTTTATTACACCTTTTTGTTTTTGAAGACCTACAGGGACGGTGCAAGTCAGAGAATCTAGGAGGTCCACAACGCAACCGATAGACTCTGGTTTTTGCTGCTGGGGAAGGACTTCAAGCAACATGGGGACTTCCAGAACTGGAGCGACATCAGGAGGGCCCACTTCAACCGGATCTGTCAAAAATATCGGCTCGGCAACGTCGCATGTTTACGTAATAAAAAAGTTTGCTGTTGTTTCAGTATAAGCGAACATCAGCGCAATCAAAATATAAATATAATTACTTGCATTACTCGGACGATTGTAAATCGATGAACCGGCGCTCTTGGCTTTCCTGAAACAGGCTGCTACTGCTGAAACTGGCGTGCCCATGCCCCCGATCTGTACGTTCAGTATTAAACGGGCTCCGGACAGCCGTTTGATTAAACCGGTACAGTTTGCCGGTCACCGGTCACCCGTCAGTGGAACATGGTCCCCACTTTAGCAAACATGCAACAGCTTTGTCCAAACGAGTGACCCATTTGCCCAGACAACTGACCCGTTTGCCCAAAAAGAAGACCGTTATGGCTCATACGGGGGACCACTTTGAGCCATACGAGCTACCCCTTTGACAAACTGGTGGCCGGTATGTCAAAACGGTTAACGGTATAAACCTGTTTACTTTCATATAGGCGCCAAATTGTTTTTTAGGGGCGAAGCTTCTTGGGTTCTAGCCTTGTCCGTTGGTCCGTCCGTCCGCTGGGGCTCACATCGATTGTAAAAAAAGAAAAAAATGGTTTCCGCAGTTGACAGGATTCGAACCTGTGCGGGGAGACTCCAACAGATTTCTAGTCCATCGCCTTATTCACTCGGCCCCGACTGCTTTTTTTATTTATTTTTTTATTTATTGCCTGTTTAACATTGGTGGCATTCATAGTTATCAAGATAGACTAAAAAGGTAAAACCATCAGCCTTCCTGGCTAATGTCACAGCTTGAAGTCTTTGATGGAGAACAAGTCCTCCAGAAGATACAGCCACTCAGGTTGAGGCTGCTGCGCCCTGTACAGCTCTTTAAGGAAACACATGTGTTCTACAAAATACTTATACACCGGCCGCACATCGATATGAGCATGACGTACCGCCATACGGCATCGCCATATACTGTGCAGTCCCATGAGCATGAACATATCATAAGGTACAGAAGCAGCTTCTACAGACAGGAACCGAATGCCATGGGACGTTAAAGGAGGTCTTTTTTATAGTCCTTTGAAGGACGTCCCAAAAAAAAACACTGCGTCCCAGCGGTGCAGGAACACATGTTCAATGGTCTCTGCCTTTTGCACAATAAGCAGTTTTCTGACCATGCTACTGGTATGCCCTTTTCAACTAACCAAGCTTTTACAGGAAGCTATCCGGTATGTAACATGAAGAAAAATGTTTTCGTGCACGCGGGATTTACCATTCTCTTGACTCGTTTTAGAACATCCTGCCCTGTGCCTGCGCTGTACATCGATTGATACAAGGGTGTGGTAAAAAACAACTCAATCAGGTCCTTCGACAACCGCTTACGTGATACGCCAGACAAATATTCTAATGAAAAACGTGTTGCCAAAAACCGATAGGCCCCGATAACTTCCTTCAAATAACCCTGGACACCAAAGCCAAAGCAGCAGATTGCGCAGCCATACCCGAATTAAAGTGCGCAAAAAAGGGTTTCTCTGGTATCGAAGAAAAGGGACCCTGTTGACCAACTGTCTAATAAACAATTGCGAAAGACCGAGGCCGCCTGACTTGACTCGACGAAAGAGATTTGATCGACTTGATCTTTCCCACGCCGAAAACCAAATAAAAACAGCAAATATCCGATGCATGCGCTGAATATTGATCCATGAACAATGCAAAACTTGCAAGACATACCACAGCTTGGCAGCGAAACAAATGTTGCACACAGTTGCACGCGAAAAAAATGGACAAGCACTTCCCTCCCAACTTCAGAGTCTTTGCACGAAGAGATTCAGTTTCGTCGTGCCAGTACTGGTCGCTGGTGCAATAATGTTCCAAAGGCACTCCGAGGTAACGCCCCGGCGTGGAGGACCATACAATGCCGTCAAACACATTCGACACGTAGGGTCAATTACCATGCCAAAAACCGGTACACTTTTGCCAGTTTACCGCGCTACACGTGTGCTCACAAAAGCTCGTGGTGACCTCAACTGCTCTTCGAACACTTTCTTCGCCGACAAAAAAAAAACAGCTACGTCATCTGCGTAGGACAGAATGCGCACTTCGGTAGCTTGCAGCCTAAACCCACGCAGATGACTGTCATTGATACTGCTTAAGCAAAAAGGTTCAATTAAAATACAAAAAAGTAACGGCGAAAGTGGACAATCCTGTCTCACTGACGAAAAAAGCCTAATACGCTCACTGACACGCTTGTTGACAACAAGACTGGTGGCGCAGTTTTTATACGCCATCCGCACGCCATCGCATAAAACTGAACCCAGATTCACTGCTTTAAGAAAGAAAAAAGAATTTCGTGAGAAACGCGGTCAAAAGCTTTCTCTAGATCGACCTGCAAAAGTGCCACCTTACCGTCCAAGCTATCACAGCATTCTAAAATACTACGTGCAACATGAATGTTTGTAACAATACTTCTTCCCTTAATACCACACGTCTGGTGTGGGCCGACAATAATATCTATTACACTTTGTAACCTGTCAGCGTGAATTTTCATGAAAATCTTATAATAAACATTCGTCAAAGTTATTGGACGATAAGAACCAACGAGACGTAGGTTTTCGCGATTATCACTTTTCGGAATAAAAATGGTGTCCGTGTACAAAAAAGATGCAGGCAAACAATTCGAAACGTGTGCTTCCCTGAACACTCCATACAAAAAAGGTGCAATTTGGTTTTTGAAAGCCTTGTAGAACACCCCTCCTAAACCATCCGGACCGGGCGATTTTCCGATTTTTAAATTTTCGATCGCCTTTTCAATCTCCCCCAACATTATTGGCTGTTCTAACCTTTCCCTCACGTCTTCCTCTAGTTTTGGCATTAACGGCAACAATTGTGTCTGGAACCCGTCCTTATTGGGGGCGCGACAACTAAAAAGCTTCTTATAGCAGTCTACGCACGCGCATTCGATTATTTTTTTATCGCTGGTTACAGTTCCGTGGCATAAAATTTCGCTGATCTCATTTTTACTGGCGTACGTCTTTTCTACCCCGAGGGCTCGTTTCGTTGGAATCTCGCCAAGTGATAACCGCTTTAATCGCGCGCGCACCATGGCCCCTTTGTACCGTTCCGTATCGAGAGCCTCAAGTTTCTTTTTCAAACTGACTATGTCATCAGCGAAAAGCCGGGCTTACGACATTCTGCCTGCAAGAGCTTTGCAGCAGTTGGCTTAACTCTTTTGTTTCTTTTTCTTTTTGTGTTTCAAAATGCTAGACCGTTCAAGTGCTCTCATTTTTAAATCTTGTTTAAGTAACTCCCATTTTTCTCCGAAGCCTCCCACTTTTCTGCTAGCGAAATCGTCGAGACTTTCACGCACCCCCTTTAGAAAAGGATCATCTTCTAGAAGCTTTGTATTAAATTTCCGGAAATCCCAATTAAACTTTTTAGGAGATTCTCTAGGTGAACAGAGCATAAAAGAAACAAGGCAGTCGTCACTGAAAGGAACATGATCTACTGAATAAAACTTGCAGGCGCCGATGATTTCCAGAGAGACGTACGCTTTGTCCAGGCGCGCATGACTCGCTCCTTGAAAGTGCGTGAACTGTAAGCAGCTCGCACTTGAAGCACATTGAGCGACGTCTTCTAATTCGCCTAGCTGGACCAATTCCCTCAAGAAGACTGCGCTAGCATCCCTGTACAGTCGGGGACAAAAGTCTCCAGGACGCGCGAGCTGCGACTGAAACGCATTGCTCTGCCATCTGCCGGCGGGTCGCCTGGTGTCGAGATCTCACAAAAGCGCATGCGCGTCCTACTGTGCCTGCAAACATGTATGTTTTCTAGCTCTTTTGCGGCGCAGCGCCTAACTTGGAATCGGGCGCGTGGCACCGCCTCGGAGATAGCGCTTACTGACATGGCACCTATAAAGCAAGACGTCATGGCAGCTCAACTGGTTATAAAGCAAGGTGCGCTGACACGGCGAAATGCGGCGCAATGCTGCAGGCGGTATCTCCAGTTTCGGAATGTGTATAGCAGACGCACGTCAGTCACAAGCGCTTATCTCCAAGGCGGTACCACGCGGCCGATTCCGAAATAGGCGTCGCGCCGCAGAAGACCGGGAAAAGACACATGTTTGCAGGCACAGTAGGACGCGCATGCACTTTTGCGTGATCTCGAAACCAGGCGTCCCGCCGGCAGATGGCAGAGCAATGCGTTTCAGTCGCAGCTCGCGCGTCCTGGAGACTTTTGTCCCCGACTGTACCTTGCACTGTTAGATCGGTCGCCTCGAGCGCAAACGCAATTGAAATCGCCCAGCAAAACGACAAGGCGGTCAGTCGTGACATACTGGCTGTTTTTTGAAAAATACTAACCTATCTTCTACCTTATTCGGAGCATAAATGCACAATACGCGAAAATTGTAACTTGAAAACAAGAAATCACACACTATCAATCGTTCTGCCTCGCAGCTAATTACTTGTTCTACAGTTCCGATAGATTTTCGGAGAAACAAAAGGCAGCCCCCTGAAGTTCCAACATCGTGACTGACACACGCGTTGTACCTCGACTCGAATAGGCGGACCATGCACTCCGTCTGGGCCTCGCTCTCAATTTTTGACTCTTGTACCGCGACAATATCGAGATCTTTTTCAACGAAAAGGCGGTTCAGCTGACATTGTTTGCGCCTTGCACTTAAACCTCGTACGTTCAGAGAGCCCACACGCAAGGACCTTTCAAGGATCATAAGAAATTAGAGGGAGGTCAGACGAAGGCTACTGGGCTTACAAAGAGGGCGTTCAAAGACGACATGAAAAAAAAATTAAAAAAACTCACTTCGTCGGTTTGTGTTGCCGAGTTGGAGACACAGGCTGAGACTTGTACCGTCCTATTTTCCCCGTTTCACCGTGCCATTCCCGTTCGAAGCGCCTCGGCAGATGTTCCCCGTTGACGGAAACTATGTCGTCCAGCCGACACTTTGTCGCCGTAGCGTCGACTTCCATGGACGTGGAGACCTCGTCGTGCTAGGAGACTGCAGGATCTCGGTGCTTATCCGTTCCCTCGGGGTCGCTTGGAGTACTCCTTACTGTCTTGGGAATGGCTTCCTCGGTCTGCTCGGGAGTAGTCTTCGGGGACGGTTGTGCAGGAGGCGCTTCCGGTAACGCCTTTCTTAAAATCCCGTTGTTCATAGTTGCCTGGCTGGGCTTTAACTTCACCGGCGGTGTTACCGGTGCTGCGGCCCGCTCGGTCTCGTCTTCGTCCATTATCAACTCGGACGTTTCCGGCCCGGTGTTGCTGCCAGTGACAGAGCGTACGTCTTGACAGAGTCTCTTTTTTCGTGCCCGAAACCTCGGCATTCAGAGCACCAGGGCGCCCTACGGTCGCGCCGAATGTGACCCGTGCGCCGGCAACGGAGGCAGATGGGCGAGCGCCCGGGGACGACCACCAGTACCGAGCCGCCGAAGAAACGGAGCTGATGCGGAAACTTTTCCAGCGATACATCTTGACGGAGGGTCAAGGCGACAGTCAGCGTCGTAGATTCAACGCTGACGAGCCCGTCCAGCTTCCAAACCTCCCGGACGACGTCCTTCACCTCGCCGTACGGCTCGAAGGCGGGACGAACGGTGTCGACGGGCACGTCGAAGGTAACCCAGTGAAGTTTCACCTTGATATCCCGCCGGTATGGGTCGATCACTAGGCAGCGCCGACCTTTGACATGAAGTTCGCCGGCGTGAAGCAGCTTGCTCTTGGCCTCCTTGTTCTTCATCTTGGCGAGACAGACATGCCGATCCATCGCACGTCCGTTCTGCTCGGCAGCCGGAAGTGGACCCCTCGGCCCCGACTGCGGGACAAGTAGGGGGCTCTGAGATGTGGTAGTAACTCAAGAGCTAGGGATGTCATGGATGAAACGTTGCATGTAGCCGCTCAACGTCTATACAGGAGAGTGTGCTGCGGTCAAATGCGTATGTAATCGCGGTAAACATTGCATGCATTGGCTCAACGTTTATAGACGAGAGGGCGCTGCGGTCAAATGCTCAAATGCGTATCTAACCACGTTCCATTCCACACATTCTCTTTCTGACATGAACCGTTGACTTAAGCGGCGGAGATGCGTTCCCACGGCTTCTAGCGGATCCAAGCTGATCCGCTAGAAGAACCACTGGCTCTGCATTTCACCGACCATAAAGCAGTGATAATAAAGTCGAAACGCAACCCGGAACTCAGCACTACCTATGATCAATAAAAGAAATCACCCCCATCAGCACTACTTATAGGCAACCTGCAATGCTGTTTGGTTTGGCTCTATCTAGCGACTGAAGTAAGAAATATTGGGTGTCCCTGAGAGTGGCGCCTGCATTGTTCAAATGGGAGCTGTTACTCGGGTGGCGCCGCTTAGCCTAGTGCCTGAAGCAAGAAATACTGGGTATACCAGGAAGCCGTGATCGCGTTACATGCCAGTACAGTGGAAACTACGGCACTGGCGGGCCAATCGGAACGTGACTGCGTATCACCGGGACGCGACTCTACTCCAAGGGAGTATCAGGCTTTTCGCTGCGTCATGCTTCAATATCTGCGCGTTGCGCTAGTATACGCCGCGCATTTCGAAGCCGTCGGCTCGCAATGTGGGGCTTATCATTCCCCCTTTGCCTAGTCACAACGAGACAGGGTATGACCATGGGCTCTCACTCTGCGGGCGCCGCCTGGCTGTTGCCGGGTGGCTATGAACAATACAATCAGTATCATCAGTACCACCAGAGCTTCGCCCCAATCAACATCATTCGCCACGTGAAGATGTGGTCATTTTTCAGCAGGGAAAGCGAAAACATGTTTTGGACAGTGTTAAGAGATCAAGCGCTTGCGGGAGAATGGATGGCAGACTAGTGAATATAAATCTTGTTAGACAAATGTATCAAGGAGTTCCCAATGAAAACAGCTATCTTGTCTTACCCCACACGTCCCTTGTAAACCCATGTAGAGAAGCGGTATCCAGGAAGACTGAGGAATTCTTAAGTAGAGGGCCGAAGTTTTGTTTAGATGTAAAACCGTCGAGGTTGGACGTGTTCTCGTCGCTACAGACGGTCGCGAAAGTTGACACCCAGGATCAGAAGGCAGCTTTCGTTGATCAAGCAATTCGCCGAATGGAAAATGTCATGGGCAGGGATTACCCAACGGAAAGAAGGAACTTTAGTGACGTAAATGCGGTAAAAAACGAGTTGGAATGTAAATCGCTAGAGGTGTTGCTTACGGACAAAACTGGGATGTTTTCAACCCTACCCAAGTCGGTTTTCCGGAAGAAGGCAAAGGAGGCGTTGAATTCCCTTTTGTGGAATGGACCGGGAACATTGGAAAGATGAGAAAAGAGATTTGTGGGGTTCTTAGAGAAGAGGATTTTGAAAGGACGGCAAAGAGGATATTGAGCTCAAAACACTCAACATTGAGAATGAAGTTTGTTTTTCCAAAAGACCATAAACCTGAGCTTCCTTTCTGCACAGTGATAAATGAGAACGGGACTTGGCAGAAGAGGGTGCCTAAATTCCTGCAACGAGGGTTAGAGTATGTTAAGCTTGAAGATTCGCTCTCACTGAGAAACTCAAACGAATTAATTGACATCTAAGAGGTCCATCATGGCAGGAAGTGCTCGATATTTTCTATAGACATCAAACACCGTTATTATTCGTTGGAGAATAGCAGACTGATGAAGTGGGTAAAAGAGGACCTGGAGCGTAATCTCGCAAAATTCCATTCAGGTTCGGGCATGTCGGTAGATTGTTTCCTGACGGTGTTGGATTTGTATCTTCGTTCAACGGTGGAAGAATACGATGGACAAAAGTTTGTGCAGAAAGATGGAGTGTACATAGGTTCATCGGTGGCACCAGCTTTCGCGGAGATATACTGAACTCTCTTGATACTGTCGTGGTAGAAGGACTAGAAAAAATGTCGTCAGCAGCTGTTTAGTCAGGAGATATTTGACGACTTTGTGGTATGCACCTTTCAGAGTGGAATTGTGGAAAAGCTAGAGTCACTAATAGTGTCATCAGCTCCTGAACTGAAGTTCACAGTGGAAAAACCAACGAATGATTTGTTACAGTTTTTGGACCTAAACCTTTATGTGGGTGAAGCCCTACGTTGGGATTATGAAAACGATGCCCCGAAACCAGTACTCCCAAAAAAGTGTTGCCACTCTAAGACGGTAAATGCTAGTGTCCTTAGATCGCTGTTTACCAAAGCTCTGAACTGTTCTTGCGTTCATTTCATGGCTAAGGCAGTGGCGACGGTTGTTTAACACAGGCTAAGAGGGAGATTTCATCGGGAGGCAAGCGACCTTAATGAACTGAGAAAAGGAAAGGCAGATGACAAATCGAGAAACAAGATCGCAGGGACGCCGTATTTTCACACTTTGTCACACAATGTAAAACGGTGTGCAAAACAATTTGGCGTTAATGTGGTTTTCATCTATGACTTTAAGTTGGGCAACCTCACCCCGTTCGAAAGCGAAAAAAAAAGGCGCCAAAAGGGCCACAGGGAAACATATGTGCTTTGTGAAACCGGTGTCGTGTACGACATACCGATTATTTGCGGTTTTGGGTATATAGGGCAGATCTCAAGATGCTTGAACGATCGTCTAACTGAGCACAAATAATCGTAAGGATAAAAGCGCCTAATTCCGACATTGCGACACATGTATAAGAATGCAGAAAGTGCTCAGCCGAGTGGTCCGGTACAACGGTAGTATGCAAAGAGGTCGATGACGTCAAAAGAATTGCAAAAACGAGAGTAAAAATTCGGTCGATTGGCAATCACATAAGCAAGGTGTCTATGCTTCTCAGTGATAGTACGAAAGCTTTTCTGCGAGTATGAATTGAACAGGTCTTGTGTTTTTCGCGAGAGTTATCCCTTTTGTCATGATTTTGTTCCGTTTGTATGCGTACGTAAAAAAAGGGGAAAAAAAAAGTTGTAACAGGCCGATGGGTTCGAACTGCAGTCGGTTCCGTGTGGTTCGCTTGTTCTTTTTTTGTAAAGAAAAAGAGTGGCTGCGAGGTCAAAGAATGTTCCATTCGGCCGTTTTTTTATGTTTGTACCTTTTGCTAATTCAAAGAGTTTTTTTTTTTTTTTTAAGACGAGCCTGGCTTTGAAGTCAAGGCGTGTCCCCTTGGTGCCATTGTTCGGAGTGTGTTTTTTCTGGTGACGATTTTTGGGTTCAGGATGTATAAAAGGAGGGAGCAGTGAATAAAGTGGTTAGCTGTGTTTGAGACGTCGTCGTGTTTCTTTCACCCTGTCTCAGGTGCTCTAAAAAAATTATGATCACATTTTAATGCGTTCTTTTAGTGGGCCATAACAAAGAGAAAAATCGGATCTTCACGTAACATATTTTTGTAGCTTTACTTTTTCGAGTAAAAAAGAGGGATCTTAGTAGTCGAGGACAAGTAATGAAAGTTAGAAATGACTATAGAGACACGACAAGAAATGTAGAAATAAAAACTGGTGGTCGGTCAAGTGCAAAACAAGCACCCAGGTGATTTTATTCACATTGCGCGGTCGCCGTTTTATATTTCAATTATGAAACTCAGCTAACTTTGGAAAATAGACGCAAGTGGAAACCTTCTCGAGCACCGCGATTGAATGAACATATTTTGTTCCTGTCCTCACTCAGAATACTATAGCGGGACTTCGTCCTCCCCCACAACACCAAAGCAGTGAAGACGATGAAGAGTTAATGTTTCAAAGGCCCGCGCATAGAACAATAACATCATGTCCCTTGATTGCAGATTAGCACAGTCTTCAGGCACGGGACCGCAAAAGTTGAATCGCTGGAGGTGGTCACAAAATGGAGTTGATAAGACTGTTTCCCGAGACGGCCAAATCTGGCGCTAGAACCTATAAATAGCAGATTGGTAAAAAGCTGAGTCCATAATTCAGTTCAATGCAGGACACCAAGTGACAGTTGCTAGCTTTCATGAAGATTTCAAACTAGGCGATGATAGCGACGTACTTCGTCCCTTGAACAGATGCGCATCTGGAAGCAACTTGTTTAATTTAAAGCTATACGTTTATTCAGTGTGTGGTCAGCACCAACCCAAAGTACACAAAGTGACTCTCAATTGATCGCGGCAATCGCACGATTCTTATAAAGTGAAAATATACATCACTTGCGATAGAAATCATAACTAAATGGGGGACGTCATAAAAAAGTGCCTCATCCTGATTTTGGTTCTTTCTCTTTGGAAGGCCAACCGACTGACATATTGCACTGAAAGGTCTAGGCTTTCTCAACCAATAACGCCGCGACCATAACAAAAGCGATAGAGCGCGAACAGCCATCAGCGCCGCATGGACAACAACATATCGGCGTTCAGAGTTCTGCAAATCCTCCGGAGAAGTCACTCCCCACGAACACACACCTACCGCACTCCTCTAGCCCCTCGGGGGGACTGCCGCCCCGTGGCCCCGCGCCTCGCCGCCTTTGGAGACCCCGCACCCGGCGCGAGCCTCACAAACCCGCGAAATCTCTGCGAGCATCGAATGCGACGTCATCAGGTGTCATTTTACGACACCCTACCGAAGACGACGTGAAAGCGCCGTCCGCGGATCCTAGGGGCACGCAAGCATTGTGAAAACTATCGCTATAGCGGCAT
>JABSTQ010000971.1:0-24543 GCA_013358835.2 Ixodes persulcatus
AGCACAGCGACGCCGACTGCCTGTCTGGTGCGCCCGTCGAAACACCTTCCGGCAGCAGCAACGACGATGAAAACGAGTGCGTCCTAGGCGCGGTGAACACCGACGATATGGCACGACGTCAACGAGATGATCCTGAGCTGCGCGCACTAATAGAGAACCTGGAAGGGCGCGGGAGTACCATAGCACGTGTTTTCTCATGAGCCTTGTTGATCTTCGTCATGCGACAAGGTGTACTCTACAAAGAGAACTTTAGGGACAACAACTTGTCGTGGCTGCTGGTAATCCCGACTGACCTTCGAGAGGAGATCTTCCAAGCCTGCCATGACGACCCGACGTCCGGACACCCTGGTTACAGCCGGACACTTGCCCGTATTCGTGAAAAGTATTACTGACCCAAGCTCCCCAAGACCGTCCACCTATACACACGATAATGCCACGAGTGCCAGAGACGCAAGAAACCTCCGACGAGGCCGGCCGGACTCCTGCAGCCAATATCTCCTCCAACTGCACCGTTTCAGCAGATCGGAATGGATCTACTTGGCCCTTTTCTGCCGTCGACGTCGGGGAACCGCTGGATCTTCGTCGCCACAGACTATCTCACGCGGTAGGCCGAAACGAAAGCCCTTCCTTCAGGGACTGCTGTGGAAGTTTCCAAGTTTTTCATTGAGTTCATCGTCCTCCGACACGGCGCTCCAGAAGTTCTGATTACAGATCGCGGATCATCGTTCATGGCACAGCTGACCCAAGAAATCCTCCGACTCAGTAACACCAGCCCTCGTCATACAACTGCGTACCTCCCGCAGACCAACGGGCTGACGGAGCGACTCAACAAGACAATCGCCGACATGATCTCTTTGTACGTGGACGTAGAGCACAAGACGTGGGACGAGGTGTTGCCCTACGTCACGTTCGCCTACAATGCGGCGGTTCAAGAGACCACTGGATTCACACCCTTCCAGCTGTAACATGGTCGAAAAGTGAGAGCGACGACGCCCAAGTGGTTGCTCAACGGGCCGAAGAAGTCCGCCAGCTCACCCGATTACTGATTCAAGACAAGCAACGCGTCGACGCCGGCCGCTACAATCTTTGTCGCAGGGACGTCCACTTCCTGCCCGAAGACAGGGTGTGGAACCCGCGTAGCCCCAGTGGTCAGTAGCGGCATCGACGGTAAATGTGGCCGGCTTCACCTCAGTGATAGCGCAACGGGCGTCGACTGGACGTCCTCCACACGTCGATATTTCGTGGCGCTGCTTTTTCTGGGTGGGCGTGCGCCCGACCTTCCTGGTGTTGGGAAAACTGCGGCGCTGGAGGTTTACGTCGGGGTGGCGCCGTATACGGGTGAGCAGGGGGCGGCGGTCGTCGGGTAACTGCGGCGTAGCTCAGCGTCGGTGGTTCAGGACTGGCGCTGACAAGAACTTGTGGCTGCAGCGCCTGCTTAACTTCTTCCCGGACGACCTCGGCGATGGAGATTGAGGCCGGGCGCTCAGCAGTCGGCAAAAGCTTCTTAAGCTCCTCCTTTACGACGTCGCGGATGATGTCGCGAAGGCCGGGGATGCTAGGGCTGATGTCGTAGCCCGATGCAGAAGCAGCAGCGACACTCGAGTGCCGATGGTAGTGGCTTGCTCTCGCGAGGAGGGCACGTTCCA
Source organism: Ixodes persulcatus (assembly GCA_013358835.2). Lineage (NCBI taxonomy): Eukaryota > Metazoa > Arthropoda > Arachnida > Ixodida > Ixodidae > Ixodes > Ixodes persulcatus. Next base: position 1,647 of record JABSTQ010000971.1, read on the forward strand.
TGTTCTTGGCCTCCGTGACGAAATCTTCGACGGTGGGTGGGGGGTTGCGAACGAGACCACCGAAGATGTCATCCTTCACACCTCGCATCAGTATCCGCAGCTCTTTTTCGTCCCTGGCTTGAGGGTCGGCGCGAGCGACCAGGCGCAGAACATCCTCGACGAAACTTGTGATAGTCTCGTTTGTACCCTGGGTCCTCATTCGAAGAAGGTCCTCGGCCCTCTCCCGTTGATATTGGTTGGTGAAATTTCGTTTCAGCGCATCCTTGCAGTAGGTCCAAGAGATCAAGGAAGTCTCGCGATTCTCGAACCAGTGCCTGGCCGTCCCTTCGAGGGCGAAGTAAAGATTCATCAGGCGCGGTTCGTCCGTCCATTGGTTGTGCTGGGCCACTCGCTCGTAATGCTGTAGCCAGTCTTCGATGTCTTCATAAAGCGTACCATGGAAGGACGTGGGCGTATGGGCAGCGACGGGTAGGACAACGACGGGTGGAGTGGTCATCGTAGCGGTCTTCTTCCTTGGTTTTTGTGGCAGGTGTCCGGGTTCCGGGGGCAGGCCTTGGTTGCAGCGACTTGATCGGGTGTCGGTGTTTTCTGCGAAGGGCAGCCTTCCGAGGCTGAGCACTTCACTTGCCCGGGATGTCTTTGTAGGTGTACGCTTCACGGGCATAGAAAGAGTTACCCCGCACCTCCACCAAAATGTCACGAATGACAAGCGATGAGGAGATAATAACTGAAGAAACTAAATATTTAATAAGGCGAACTTGTGCCCAAAAATAAAAAAAGGAACAGAACAAAGTAGAGCGTCGCAGGTGTCGAAGTCGGCGTGGCAGCAGAGTCCAACGCTGAGGCGAAACTGACTCCGCTCGCCTTGCGGAATACCTTATGTGCCCTCGTGGGTTTCTGGATCGTTCGGCGTAAAACTTTCGGTGCGTAGAACATTAGGAACTCGACCAGACGAGAATGCTCTAGAACTTACGAGAGGGCCAAGTTGAAAGAATAAATAAAAGGACAGTCCGCTAACTGGAAACGAACCTTCCGCGTGACAGTCAAGCGCGGTAACCACTCGGCCACGCACGCGCTGGCTCGCCACCGCGCGTTGCAATATCTTAGACTTCGGTCTGCACCCGTCTAATTTCGAGAAATAAAAATGCTCTACACGAGACACCGACTTCAAAAAAATTCAAGCAAATAAAACCAATGTACCTGTGCGAGTACACTGCACTCAATAAGCTGCAAATGTTTTCATAAAGACAACATATTTCTAAAAATGGTGTCCACGTGTTCTTTGGGCATTAAGCTTTTATGAAGCGTCGCCATTGTTTTGAATGAAAAGTGTTATGAAGAACAAAAAAGCTACTTACCCCGCCGTCGCGTGGACGTGGTGATTGCCGCCATGTTTCCTCGGGAAAGGAACGATCAATTTCGCTGAGCTCTTCATAGATGGCGCCAAAAACATTGGCCTCCCAGAGGGACATTGGGTGTCTACGCTGCAAGAGCCATGTTTTTGTTGCACGACCTGTGAACCAATGTTTTGGTGGGGAGAGGAGGGCTCTGAGAGGGGCAAATTCTACACATTTTTTTAGAGTGTAATTGAAAAGGTGTACCAGCCGAATGCTTAGGCTACGATCGTCTCCTCACTGATTGAACACCGGTGCCGACCGAATATTTACGCAGCGCTTGTCGCCTCACTGGTTGAAAACCATTGCAAGCCGAGCACTTATGAAGCGCTGGTCTCTTCACTGATTTCACATGAAGGCATGTCTATTGGCGTGTTGGAGCAGATCCAAATTACTTCTTGGGTCGCAACACGTTATGAAAGATAGAGCAACGCCAGCGACGCCAGCGACACGCTCTACTCGTAGCACGCCATAAGACCTGCGAGCTTCAGGATTTTCTTTTCGAACGCACACTTTTTTTTTTACTTCGGCGCGGTTTTTTTATTGCGCTTTTCACGAGGAAGTATTTGCGATGTGGACCTCTTTCCTCTTCTCCTCTAAGGTGTGTCCTTTCCCGGCAGTATTGTGCCGTAGTTACCTCGGCGCCTTGAAACGACGGCACTGATATCGCATCCAACTCGATCCTATATTTATTCTTTGTTAACACTCCCTTTTACGGAATAATAGGTGAAAGGGGCGGTTTTTACGCATAAAGGGTCGATAACAAGTCAAAACGCTTACCGTCAGGGTCTCCGAAATAGCTTTCAAGGTGCAGTTTCCAAGTTTCTCGATCTGGAATAAATTACCTTAACAATTAGTTCCGCAATATTCGCGTGTACAGCAAGGACCACAAAGAAGAAAAGTCATATACCTTGATGAAAATAACCCCTGGAGAAGGGAAACAAGAGGGACAAAGACAAACACAAATCTGCAAACACAGCTATGTGACTGGTGCGTGACCGAAAAAATCTGCCTGGTCCGGGAATCGAACCCCGTACCTCTCCATTTCCAGTGGAGCGCTCTCCCAACTGAGCTAATGAGGGGTTAGACGTCAGTAGAGCAAACAGGTTTTATCAGCTGCCACCAGTCTAACACCAACAAGGCTTAAAGGCTTGCAGTTTAAAGTTAGGATTATAATGCAATTAAATGAAAAGGTTCAAGCGAGGTGGACAAGAATGACGAAACTAATCCCTGAAGAAGGAAAACAAGAGGGAGACAGGACAAACACGAATCTCCCAACACAGCTAGGTGACAGGCGCACAACCGAAAAACTCCTCCTGGTTGGGGTATCGAACCTGGCACCTCTCCATTTGCAGTGGAGCGCTCTACCAACTGAGCTACCCAGACCAGGCGAATTTTTGTTTCCGTCGCGCACCAGTCACCTAGCTGCGTTTGAAGATTTGTGTTTGTCCTTTGTCCCTCTTGTTCCCCTTCTCTAGGGATTATTTTTGTTATTCTTGTTCAGCTCGCTGGTACCTTTGCATTTTTTTGCATTAGAAACATAACTTTAAAATGCAAGCCTTTTACCCTTGTTTTTTGTTAGACTGGTGGCAGCTGATAAAACATGTTTGCTCTTCTGACGTTTAACCCCTGGTTATCTCAGTTGGTAGGGCGCTCCACTGGAAAAAAAAGGACCCTGTTCCGATACCCGCACCAGTCGGTCGCGCACAAGTCGCCAAGTTGTGTTTGGAGATTTGTGTTTGTCCTTTGTCCCTCTTGTTCCCCTTCTCCAAGAATTATGTTCGTCATTTTTGTTCAGCTCGCTTGCACCTTCGCATTTTTTTTGCATTGTAATCATATACCTTCCTCCTCTCCTAACGCCCTCTCTAGTGGACCCTCGAATCGCAATCAACCTTGCGTCAAAATCGCTGACACGTTGTCTTGGAGCGTTTCACAACGCGAGTGACGGTAGTACACAGCGTTTCTAAGATGAACGGGTCTGCCGCTCTGCGTCGGCTCTCGTTTAGCCCCAGTGGTTTTGCCGCTTGCGGCAGGTCTGGGATTCACTACTGGGAGGCGTAATGGATATCCTTGTGTTCTAGCTGGTGTTCGTATATCAGAGATGGTGCAAAGTGCACAGGAGTTGCGCTCAGGTGTCTTACATGTAAGCTAGAGTTAACAGAAAACTCATTTCAACTGAAGATTTTATTGCGAATCGGCACCAGGCAGTAAAGGTTGTATGGTTTATTTATTTTAACCAAGCATTGATTACTTGTTTAGATACAAAGCATAGTTAGAACTATTTATTTTACGTTAAATTAGAATATGTCGAATGTGGCATTTCACGGAGAAACGTAAAAATCGATTTCCCGCTTTTTTTTCTACGCAAAAAACACAACAACAACAAAACATGCGTTGGCATTTTTTTAATTACCTAGCCGAATAAATCGCTTGCGCTTCGGAAACTGCTCAAGTTTCAGAGCTTGAAGCTAATTTATTTAAAAGTTCTAAATGATTGTCGAAATATTAAATACAAATATCGCGGCTAATGATTTCTGAAAATGCGAAATCCGAGATGAATGTCGTAAGCTCCCAGGAGAGCGCTCCAGTTTGCCATTGAATGTACCAATTATTTATCTATAACTTATAAATAAGCTATTTGTAAAGCTTCGTGTTTTCGGTGGTTTTTTATGAAGATTAGAGGCAAAATTCTTCAAAAGCCGGGAGACGTCATAACTAAACTAAGTGCACCGACTTGACACAAAAGAAAAAAAAACAATTTTTATTAGACGTTTCGTCTCCTATGCGGGTATCATTTTTAGTAGTTACAAAGCAAATGCAAGGTGCAACCTCAAGTCGCCGCTATTTATCAGGAATGTCCGTATAAGCTTCGTGGAGAGGGCCGATGCTTTCGTTACACACGGATGTCTCTCTGGGGACGAACCGCGATTTTAGGAGTTTTCGGGTACCCCACCTACCCTCGCTCGCCAAGGACGTAGCGGCCGCACAGTCGAAAGAATGACCCATTGTCCATACATGGTCTACAAGTCGCGTCTTTAGTCGCATTGCGTGGGATGCGTACGTAACGTCACGCTTGCGTGTTGTGAGTCTAATATCTCTCCTCCGTCCAGTTTCACCAATGTAGGACGCCGGGCAGTCACGGCAGGGAATCTTGTAAGTAACGCCTCTCTGAACGTTCGCTGGGTTAGGTTCCTTTAGCTTGTGAACAGTTCGAATGCCACGGGAATGTCAGTATAAGCTTCATGGAGCGCTGCGCAGTAGTTCGGAGACTCCTTTGAGATAGGGGATGAGCACTACATTCATTATTCTTTCTCTTTCGCATGATTTTACATTTTGTTTCGCATGGTTTTTGACCTCGTCGACACACCGCTAGGGGTAGTGGCGATTCTTCAATGATTTTTTTTAATGAGTCCTCTTATCTGCGCCATGGAACTCGTTGAATGGCACAGTATTTGATCTCCTTACGAGCGATAACAATACCGATTTATTGTGTTACACTGGGTGATGAGACAAAAAAAAATCTGTTTCGTGTGGATTCCGGTGCCTATAATTTGTATTTTTTGCAGATTTCCGAACCGAACAACAGCATTGATATGAGCGTGTACCGCAAACCATGTGACACAGATAATGTTTGAATTTTGTGGCCCATCAAGAGTGAAACAAAGAAAGTCAGTTGAGCGGATATTTGTACGCAGATCAAACACCATGCCATTTAACGAGCTGCATGGCGCAAATGATATGATTCATTTACAAGAAGCGTTGAAAAATGGTCTGTTACGATGGAAGTTTCTCGTCTTCATACAGCAACTGCTAAGACGTGAGGCCTCAGCTCCGGCCAAGTCACACGTCCTGTTCCTGGTTGAGCTAGCGACATGTTCGCAGGGCTCGTAGCTCACCACCAATCTTTTACAGTATTTTCTTGCAAATAATATGTAAATATACCACCGCTTAACACTAGCGACGAGGATAAGCCTGAATAGTTTAGCGAGGATGGCGCAAGGTCCATTTTCGGACTACACATTTGGAACGAGTTGGACGTCTTGGAAGGAACGGCTCGGATTCTATTTCGAGGACAACCACGTCACAGATCCTTCCAAGAAGCAAGCTCTACTCTTCAGCCTATGTGGGGAGGAAACCTACGACAAGGTTCGTGATTCACTTCACCTAAAAGTGCAATCTGGGGTCTTCTACGATGACGTTATGCAACGTCTATCACGCCATTTTGAGTCTGGTCCATCGGAACTACTCGGGAGATGGCGATTACACAAACGTGATCAAGAGCCACACGAAATTGTTGCCTAGTACGTCGATGCTCTGCGAGCTCTTGGAAAAGAATGCAACTTTGGCAAAACAACGGTCATGACCGTGGCACCTGCCTTTACAACCCCACAAGTGCGGAGCGCCTCCACTACCCAACAGTCGGCAAGTGGCACCGGGAGCACCATGCAGCAAGCATCGGCGGAACAGTTGGTAACATCTACAATGCTTGCACTTGAAGGCCACATATGACGCGACCGCGTCATATGTGGCCTTCAAGACGTTCACCTCCAGGAACAATTACTCTTCGAAAGAGCTGTTACTTTCCAGAAAGCGTTTGATTTGGCTAACGCAATGGAATGAACAACAACCCATCCATCAAAAATGAGTGACGATGTCGACAATATCCATCAAAACTCCTCCCCATTACGCGATACTGGATCAAAGTCAGAGCCGAAAAACCGGGTCCAAAATTGTTGCTACAGGTGCAACAACGATAACGATCGACCGGAGGAGTGTCGCTATCGCAAGAGCACTTGCAATTACAGCAAGAAGGTTGGTCATCTTGAAAAGGCTTATACCTCAAAGAAGCGTCAAAGACAAAGCAAGAAGACTCATCAAGCGAGTGATTCGAGTGCTGACCACGATGCAGAACAGCATATCCTCTACAAAATGTACGAGCAATCATCAAGTCGATCCTATTTTTAAATTACCCTCACCGTCGAGGGTAAAACCTTCCAAATGAAAGTCAAATCGGGGGCTGCAATCACGCTCATCAGCGAAGTAACCTTTCGCAGACTATGGTGTAAAGGAAGAGTGAAACTGCAGTGTGAAGAAAAGCAACTGTGCACGTGGTCACGGCAAAGGCTGCCAGTTCTCGGCTAAATTCAGGCAAACGTACTGAAAACAACCGCCGCAAGAACGCAACCAGTCAAACTCACTCTGCATGTCGTAAAAGTATATGAAGCAAGCCTCCTTGGCAGGGACCGGTTTGCCCCATTAGACATTTCCCTCTCTGGATTGAACGCCGTGACCTCCACCTCACTCCAGAACGCCTTGAACAGATACCAAGATGTTCTCACCGAACTGCGAAACGGTCATAAAGGGTTACCCATATCTAACCCAATGCAGCCGGACGCACCACCCGAATTCCTCCTGATGTGCCGTTCAGTTCAATTCGCTATACGGGATTTGGTGCTGATTGAGCCGGATCGCTTGGAAGAACAAGGATTAATAGAACCTGTCCCATCTTCTGAGATGGCAACTCCAGTAGTGGTAGTGAGGAAGAAGAATGTATCACTTAGACTTCGCAGTGATTATCGGAGCAGAGTCAACGCATCTTTCAAGCCTGGGACTTACCCAATGCCGATGGTACCGGAGCTCCTCACAACAATCACTGGAGGAAAGCATTTTTCAAAAATTGACTTGGCACAAGCCTACTAGCAGCTGCGACTTGACAAAGCTACGTCTGAGGTATTCTGCATCAAGACGATCAAATGACTGTACCGCGTCAAGCGTTTACCCTTCGGCGTATTTGCAGTCCCGGCAATCTTTAAATAAATTCAAGGTATGTAGCGTCAATGAATGTGGCGACGCTCGGCTACCGGGCGTCGCGACATACCTTGATGACATCCTCATCACTGGCTTCACCAAGGACCAGCATTAGAGTGGCTCGAAGTTGTTCTGCGACGTTTGAGTCAAGCTGACCTCGAGGTCAAGAAAGAAACGTGCCATTTTGATATGCGGGGGGTTGAATTCCTCTGATATCGAGTGTATGCTGCAGGCATCCGGCCGACACAAAAAAAGTCAAGGCGATTGTAGAAGTGTCAGAGCCAAAATACAAGTTGGGACTACAATTTTGTTTCAATGATTGCCTTCTAAAACCTTTTCCGAGACATCGAGCAACTGTAGCCGGAAGTTTGAATCTCTTGTTCGACGAAAATGGGCCGTAGAAATGGGAGTCTCGACACTGCAATCGCCTAAAACAACGACGTAGGGTGGACGTTTGTGTGGTTTCCAGGTGCGATGGTCCTCGCACAGAAGGACGAGGAACCAAACATTATCAAAATTTATAGCCAATTTGATGTTGACGAAATACCAAGTTAAAGAAAATATTTTCGGGCCTAGAGTACACAAAAAGCTATGATAAAAAAAAAAAACTACCTGATTGCAACTATCACATGCCAGGCATTCAGTAAAAAGTATAAAAATTGTGGAAACAGTTTCCGCGATACATTTGAACATGAGAAGCAATAAACATAAGGTAGATGATATTCAAGTACTTTTACACTTGCTGAGTGTGGAATTTAAAACCATCGTACTCACGGAAATCTACCTAGCAAACGAGGACATGCCGCCATATCTTCAGGGTTATAACTGCAAAAGTCTGAGCAGGGAGAATAAAGGGGGAAGGGGAATCGCATTTTATATGAAGGATGATTTACAATATCAGGTTAATTGATGATCTCACCAGAATGAATAAAAATGTAGAAAGTGTTTGTTAAAACACCAGACGCCGTAGTTGCTGCCTTGTACAGACCGCCTTCGGGCAACATGCTTGACTTCTTGGAATTTCTTGAAAAAGAACTGTTTCCTTTCATCAATATCTGGGCCATTTATGATTCTTGGCAATGTAGTTCGAAATACAATTTCAGATGACCCTTATGCGAGAGACCTTCAAGGTATCATCCACAAGTACGCATGTAGCAATCTAATAACTCTGCCAGCCAGGGTGACTGCAAATACGGTAGCGTCCTTCGACGTTTGCATCACAGATAGTTATCATGCTACAGCTGGCGTAATTTTATTGATATCAGCGACAGTTTACATATCTTTTGCTTTGGGTCTTCTTGGATCAGGGAACAAAACCGTGACAAAGAAAAATTCTGGCACCGTTCAATAAACGATGCAACACTGGGACGTGTTGGTTACATAATAGAGCAACAAAATTGGGATGACGTGTACGATGAGTGCAACCCCACGCGCGCTATAGACACTTCTTGATTAAATATAAACAATGTTATGAAGCAGCCTTTCTTCTATGGAAGAAAAAACAAAAATAAAAAGTTCAGAAAGCCTTGGGTAACTAGGTACCTTCATAAAAGTATAAAAGAAAAGAACAGTAAATACCGTGCATTCATTAAGTGTCGTGATCCCCGCTCATTGGCTGAGTTTAAACAAATTAGAAACGAAATTAACAGAGACTTGAAAAATGCGAATTGTGATTACTTTTAAACTCAATTTCACGATAGACAATTTTGACCAACAGAAACAGCGTTGCAGTGTAAAGGAAATCGTAATAGATAATGTTACAGTCACCGGAAAAGAACTCACAGATGTGATGAATCAGCATTTGATTAGTATTGGGCGAAAAATGACAAAATTGGGGGTGACTGCATATCTGCAAGATATCAGATAGAATCAATCATGCTTACTCCAACACCATTCGAAATTGAAAAATATGAGAAGTTTAGAAAATGATGTCACTGCTGGAGATGATAAAATCAAGATTTACCGATTAAGCAGACAACGAGAATAATTTGTCCTCTTTTTTCACATATAGTTATTAATACATGCAAGTCTGAAGACTTTGCTGGTGAATTAAAAATAGCCAAAGTTGTTCCCGTGTACAAGGGAGGCGGAGATGTTAGAATTACTAATTACAGACCAATCTGTGTTATCTCAGCATTCTGAAAACTTTTCGAGAGAGTAATAAACTTATAGGCTAATCTTTTTTCTTCAGAAACATCCAATAATACCACCGGCTCAATAGGATTTTCAGAAAACTTAAATCCGGAACTAGCACTAGTTGACATGAAAAATAAAATTATTGAAAATATTGATAACAAATTGTTCACGCTTGGTTTATTTTTAGACTGAAAAAAAGAATTTGATATTGTACAACGCAATATTTTATTGAAAAAGCTAGAAAACTATGGGGTACGAGGGGTGGCGTTAAGTTTGATTAGGGCGTATCTTAGTGAACGTTACCAATATGTATCTATAAATAATTAGTAATCTCGAAAAATGAAGATAAAGTGTGGTGTACCTCAGGGCTCTATTTTACGCCTTTTGCTATTCCTTTTGTACATTAATTATATAACTAAAATTCCAGACTCCCCTGAGCTAATAATGTTCGCCAATGATACTAATTTATTTATTACGGGAGTGACAAAGAGGTGTTTAGAACTGTCAGATAATACTTTCCTACCAAAAAGACGGTTCAAAATTAAACCGAAATGAATCCGGAATTTCAGTCCGTCATATGGGCCCATAAGCAAGCCGTATTTTAGAAGCCGTAAAATGAACCGGAAATAACCGGTCCGGAAACCCAACCACAATTGGTCGAAGCAGAAGCTGAACCATATCTGGCCAATCCCTACCCAGGTAGCACGCCAGAGGAATGCCCAACTTGGGCAAAGGTCTGGCAAACATAAGGGCCAAACTTTGGCGCAGTTAGGTTTTTGCACCATGGCACTTATCAGTGCCAAAGTACGGTGCCTAACTATAGCCTTAGTTGGGCGATCCTAGGGCATGCCAAAGTTTGACTCTTCTCTGGTACGCCAGAGGAGTGCCAAAGTTGGTGCCATACTTGAGCCATAACTGACATAGTAAATCCTAATCTGGGAATTCGGGGCATGCCAAGGTTTGGCGTTTCTCTGGTCCGCCAGAGGAGCGCCAAATTTGGTGCCATACTTGAGCCATAACTGCCTTAGTAAATCCTAATCTGGGAATTCGGGGCATGCCCAGGTTTGGCGTTTCTCTGGTCTGCCAGAGGAGCGCCAAAGTTGGTGCCATACTTCAGCCATAACTGCCAGAGCAACGCCTAATTTCGGTATTTGTGACGTTCCAAAGTTTGGCTTTTCTCTGGTCTGCCACAGGAGTCCCGAAGTAGTGCCATATTTGAGCCATAACTGCCAGAGCAATGCCTAATTTGGGTATTTTGAACATGCCAAAGTTTGGCTTTTCTCCGGTCCACCACAGGAGTGCCGAAGTAGTGCCATACTTGAGCCATAACTACCAAAGCAACGCCTAATGTCGGTATTTCGGCCACGCCCAGTTTGGCTTTTCTCTGGTCCGCCACAGTTGTGCCAAAGTAAGTGCCAGACTTGGGCCATAACTGCCAAAGCAACGCCTAATTTGGGTATTTCGGACATGCCAGGTTTGGCGTTTCTCTGGTGCGCTACAGTTCTGCCAAAGTAAGTGCCAGACTTGAGCCATAACTGCCGCAGTAAATCTTAATTTGGCGATTCGGGGCATGCGGAAGTTTGGCTCTTCTCTGGCTACCCAGTGAAGTGCCAAATAAGTGCCGAAAGTGGCAAAAAAAGCTGAGAGGCCCCCCAAATTTTGAATATCTCTGGTGTGTCACAGAAGTGAGTGCTCCTTCACGCGTCCCAGAAAATAATTAAATTAAATAAGCGTTGGAAACTCGATGGTAAGATGTCATCACCTCCGTTCCCAAGCAGCACGGCAATATTTTGCTGTATCATGCCAGTACCGGCCGAAAGTCGGTTCCAATATCGCTGAAATGTCCAGTTTTTCACCACCGTTTAATATCCGGCAGGTATTGCCGTAGAGCTGTTTTGCCCCGGCCTAGCGTTCGCGCAATATTGTGCGAATACTCTATGATGCGTCTGCTCCGAATTGGCCGTACGTCATGCAATTATACACGTTGCATATCATTTATTGCATATCCAATCACATATACGGACAAACAAAAGTGTTTCGATCGCTCCCAAAATTTTATTAAACCACTATCTTTACACACAGTGTATTCTCGACATATTTGCAAAGGTCACACTTCTCTGTAAAACGAAAAGCAAATTATAAAATAGAATTAACACTGTCCTCATGCCAAGCAAAACTCCTCGCACAAAAAACCGCGGAGATTGAGAGGAAAGCAGGACTACTATCACAATCATGCCTGCAGTGTACTTACTAATAAAAGAGCGATATCATGTAATCCTCGATAGATGCATAATCCAACTCAGGCACACCACAAAGACACTCGAGAAAGAAGGTTGCGCACATTCAACTGACGTCTCGTCGTCGGCGAAGAGCAGTCTTTGTCCAAGTGTGTGCAACAAACACATCACAAGAATTCCACGAACTCCAACGAAAAAAATGGCTGTTACCAAAAAATTGGCATGGACGTATTCCGGCCGTTTACGACGAAAAAACACGGCCGCGTCTGCAACGCACGAAAGCAACAGAACACTGAAGAGCGCCGTTCCAAAAGCGGACCTACGGGGCCCACCTATTCCTAAACTAGGCAAACGGAGAAAACAACAGCCCCAGAGATCCCATCAGCGTGACAGAGAAAGTCACGTGACAAATTTTCGTCCGAACGTTTTTGTCCTACGCTTCCTACGTAGAGAGGTCACGCCGGGTCACGCGTTTCTCTCCACCCTTTTGAGTTGCTTAAAGCGGCTGTCGCGCTCGCTGAGTGACAGCCACACGAAGACACAAAAGCAGGTGGGGAGGATTTGCAACAGGCGAGGTCGAAGGGGCATCAACAACTCATAAAAGGAAAGGCCGCTTCTGCCGGTGACCTTGTCGTCTTTCCTAGTCTGTCAGCGTTCGGCTTCCATTGTATGCCTCAGAACGATTATCCCCTTTCTTGAGAACGAAATGGAAGGGGTGCTTATGTTTTGCGGGCTTGTCACTCGCTCGCAGTGGCCTCCCATGGCTGTCGTGGCGGCTAAATTAGGAGCGCAGCCGGGACATTTTCTCCCGTGTATGACGATCGGGTGTTTAGAATCCGAAGCAGCTCTTTCGGCGTCCATTTGAAGTTCTCGGAGTCGGTCGTGGAAGCATCGCCCCGTTTGCCCGATGTACCTGGCCCCGCAGGACAGGGGGATCGCGTACACTTCCTCCGCTTCCTCTCCTTCCCCCAAGATTTCCCTTTCCAGTACTCCCACAGAGCGGGTGGGCTTTGAGCTTGAAGCCGAAAATAAATGCTGTTGAAGTTGAAAGATTGTGCTGTCTGTACCGTCCCTTTTGTGTCTTCACTTTCTAAATGTTTAAAAAGTACCAACACGCTAAAATAGTACAAGTTCCGGGATTTCGTATTCATTCCCCAAGTGTGTTGCGGGAGCCGCGCCACGGAGCCCCGGTCGTTTTCGCTCTTTGTTATCGCTAGGATTTGACAGTGCTCAATCACAATGCAAGACACCCACAGAGCCACGCTCGCTTTTACAATGTGCCGCCTAATAATGATATGTGTTGTGGAGACGTGCGCACATCAGTCTCGCGCAGTGCGAGCTCTATGGCAGCACTTTCTGTAGAGGCGGATTCACACCGGGGATGTAAGCAGTCGCGCGATCTGACTAAATCGCATCGCAAAAAAAAAGTAATTAGATGGTCAATCTGGCGTGCCCGATGAACGAGTCCAACACCTTCGTTGGCGAGTCGCTTCTCAAAAACTCTCGCTCCAAACGCCGTTGATTGGCTCAGCCTCTCCGCGACTAGATCGCATCGCAAAAAGTCGGGTCAACAAGCGACTGCTCAAATCCCATCGCTTTTTGCCCGCGATGGTCGCTTTTGCGATGAAAGTTATCGCGCGACTAGATCGCATCGCCGGTGTGAACGCGCCTTAATGTCGAACCAGTCTCACGGCGCGTCCCGATATTGGCGTGTGTACCTACGCGCGAGTAAAACATCCCACACAATTTGCGTTTGCAAAGCCTGGTCCAACCGTGCCAAACCATTCAGCCAACCTTTGGACTGGAGAAATCAAGAAACACCCAAAATAATATAAAGTGGCCAGCCGAATTAAACTTGATTTCTATTTAATTAAGATGAAGACCACCCGCGTACATCAAATACCTCATCAGCCGAACTCCAAGGCAGTAAGCCTAGTTCTGGCACTTGTTTGGCAGTTTTGGCCCGTAGCTGCCAGATGACAGCCGAACTATCGGGAAGCGAAACCTAACCTTGGCACTTGTTTGGCGACTTTGGCCCGTAGCTGCCAGATGACAGCCGAACTATCGGGAAGCGAAGCCTAACTTTGGCACTTGTTTGGCGACTTTGGCCCGTAGCTGCCAGATAACAGCCGAACTATCGAGAAGCGAAGCCTAACTTTGGCACTTGTTTGGCGACTTTGGCCCGTAGCTGCCAGATGACAGCCGAACTATCGGGAAGCGAAGCCTAACTTGGGCACTCGTTTGGCGACTTGGGCCCAAAGATGCCAGATGTCAACCGAACTATAAGGTGGTAAGCCTAACTCTGACACATCTGTGGCGATTTTGGCCCGAATGTGCCAGATGACAGCCGAACTATGAAAAAGTGAAGGCTAACTTTTGCATTAGTTTGGCTATTTTGGCCCAAAAATGCCAAAGATCTGCCAAACTACCGGGCAGTAAGCCTAAATCTGGCATTTGTTAGGCGATTTAGGCCCAAAGATGCCAGATGACAGCCGAACTACCAGGCAGTGATGCCTAAGTTTGGCACTTGTTTGGCAAATTAGGGCCAAAATACCCAGACTGTTGCCAAGGGAGGTCAGGTTTGGCTCTACTTTTGCTGCTTCGGGCTTTTCAATGCCCTAAACTCCCAAACGCAAGCCAAGTTTTGGCCCAGAACTCGGTGCTACCTGGGTAGAGCTTCACCGGAGTGGGTCTAACCGTATAATAAACCGTATCAGGCAACATCGGTAGATAATAAAATAGTTTAATAGAGAGACATACCTACACTGTTTCACCTTCCGATGAACTGCTGCTGATGCTACAAGCCATTCCGGAAATTCAGTGCTAAAAGCATGTCATCTGACTTTCCGGTAGGGCACAGCTGCACGGGGAGTGGCCAGTTATGTGCCACGCTCGCCGTACTTGTTTTTTAGGAATAGTTCATAGCATCTGCGGCACTGCATAAGAAGGTGAAACACCCAATAGAGAAACCCTTCAACCCGTCAGACCCTTAAGCCCAAACCCCTTAGTCCATCAACCCATGACACTCCAAAATAATGGTGAACCATAGACAAATATGCAGTTAAAAATGTCATGGGAAATTTATTGCAGACATTTAGTATTACATACACATTCTAACCCCAGAAACACGATAAAAACCAGCGTTTGTTCAAACCCGGGTGCAAGCAGCTGTAGGCGAAAGAGATCATATCAAATTGGAACAATTGAGTTCTTTATCACAAATAAAAATATATTTCAAAGTACTCTCAATGCCGCTCTTTACATTCCTGATGTACGGTAGTTCAGCTGATGTACGGTAGTTCAGGTGCACCTCATGGACACATACACAGTCTCAGTAAGCACGTTTAGCGCAAACCACGAACCCGCAAGCAGCACCCGCCACCGTTAAAAAATCCTGAGCAGAGTCAAGGTTTCGTTCATGATGCCGTCGCGGCGGCGTCTTCGGCGTATTTTTTGCTCGCTGGATTTTTCTGAAGCCGGACGGACAAAGAGATATCGGTCTGTCTTAACAAAACCCAACACTTTTATTCTAAACTACACAGACTAGTTCCAAACCGACGTGCCACTTTCTCATACTCCACTCCCTTGCATTCCAGCTTTCTTTCTGGTCGAGTCTCCACTTTCGCAGCTGTTGATCTTCGCGGCTGCATCCGGCCGCTGCGGGTGCGAAGTTCGCAGCTCGCCCCCCGGTCGCGATAGTCTCCACCGAGGCAAGCTGTTGTGTAAGGTTTAGTTCGCTCCTCGCGTCCATCCTCTCCGCAGAGGGAATCCGATGCCGTTCTCGCAAAAGTTCCACATAAGCAAGATGTCCGCAGTAAAGCTATTAAAGATACTGTAATAACACTTTCTAATTTGTGTTATGTGGTGAAAATTACATAAAAAAGGATATTTAACAGCTATCAAAACAATATTTTAAAAAAATATTTAAAAAATAACAAAACACAGTTTAAGCATAGTAATGAGCAAGTATTGCAGACTGCATAGAAAAAGCTAGATGGAATTAGATGGCGATGACTTGCGCAAAAATCGCCGTGATGTCGCCTTTTTGGTGCCGCGTTTCAGCTCGTCTTCTGCGCTCTGAGCTCTGATCGATGCAGCCCGTACGGGATCAAGATGGATTATTTGCAACTTGATGTTTAAACCTACGCGTAAAAGTCTTCGGCATCAGACGGCTGATTTCTTTTGAACAAGGTATGGCAAAGTATGATTTGTGCAAACCGGATATTTTCACTCTAGACTTTGTCCAACTCGCCTTTTAACCGAATTTAGCAGGGAATGGTTTGTTCAAGCCGCATATTGTTTGTCTGGAATTCCTTCAATTGTACTTTTAACAGTATTCCAAAAATCACGGTTTGTGCGAACCAGAGTTTGTCTGTCCGGAATTCCTCCAGTTTGACTTTAAAGCGGATTAGGAAAATCACGGCTTGTGCGAACAGGAATTCCGGCAATTCGTCTTTGAACCGGATTAGAAAAATTATGGTTTGAGCGAACCGGAATTCGCCTGTCCGAAATTCCTTCAATTTGACTTAGAACCGGATTCGAAAATTCACTGTTTCTGTGAACCGGAAGCCGCGTCTCTGGTCTGACTCCGGTTTGATCTTAGTCCAGATTTTACTTTCCGGACTGATTTCAAAGCATTATTTTTGCTAGGGTTACCTGTTAAAACTATCAACATGGTAACAAATCAATCGTTTAAGCTTAAATACTAGTGAAACAAAGTATGTTAATTTCAAGCTGGCCCATAGGCAACACAGCAGCTGTATCAACCTATTGTTTGAAGGTACCTTGATGGAACAAGCGGTGTAAACAAAAATTTGTGCACGTCTGGTTCACAGAGGACCTCTCACGGAATACTCATAATAACAAGCTGAAAGCAGAATTACGGCGCGTTACTGGTAGCATATATAATATACAAAACCTACTACTCATCTGGCTAAAAAAACATTGTACTTTTTCCTAATTTATTCTAAAATTAGATATGGAATCTTAATTCGGGGAACAACTACAGCTTCGAACTATAATGAGCTAGTCATCTTGCAGAACAAATATTACGTCTGTGCCAAAAAAAGGAAAAGGAGATAAAAGAAATTAGTGTACACAACCACTCTTCATAAACTATATTATGCTGAAGGCAGACCAGATATATTATTTCAAACTCTTTCAATGGATTTTAATGAACAAATTGTACATTACACCAACTGACAGCTTGAGTGTATATGCCCTTCGAGATGCAAAGCGAAAGATGCCTACTATAAGGACCAACTATGGCCGGCAAAGAATAACTTTTCAGGTAACGAAAACATTAAATAAAAAAGATATAATCATAGATTTTAACAAAACTTTTTATCAATTCAAAAACAAATGCAGAAGATTCCTAGTGGGAAGTGGTATTGCTTTTTCATCAACTTGTTTTTGACAAATTTTTTTAAATCAAATTTTACACAAGTGAGTGCATTTTAATGTCTGTGTCTCTTTGTTTATGGTGCATGTATATACATGTATGTATGTGTGTGTATATATAAATGTACGTATGTATATGCATATAAATGTGTGTATGCATATATATATATATATATATATATATATATATATATATATATATATATATATATATATATACATATATATATATATATATATATTTCCTGACGAAGGCCGGAGTCCGGCCGAAACGTCGAAAAATGAACCGGCCGTTGTTGCTGTTTTCACCACGGGTTTTCTTTTTTCTTCTCAGTTTATATATATATATATATAACGGGCATGGTGGCGGGAGGCCGAAGGCGTGGGTATATAACTGGGAAGAGAAAAACCCTCGGTGAAAACAGCAACAACGGACGATTTAATCTTCGACGTTTCGGCCGGAGTCCGGCCTTCGTCAGGAAGACGAAGGCCGGACTCCGGCCTTCGTGACGGAGTCCGGCCTTCCTGACGAAGGCCGGACTCCGGCCGAAACGTCGAAGATTAAATCGTCCGTTGTTGCTGTTTTCACCGAGGGTTTTTCTCTTCCCAGTTATATATATATATATATATATATATATATATATATATACAGGGTGTTTTTTTTTAACTGCACCAAATTTTTAAATAATGGGGGGAAAAGTTTTATGAATGCGGTTTTCACTGCGTGTTTATATGGCTCGGCGGACATTAGAGTGGAATATAACCATCACTATTATCAGACTAATTAACTAAAATCCGTTAATTAACTTTTTAATTACTGTAATTAGGATATATGTTTATATTACAAACTTTGAGGCAGTCATATGCCAAGACTGTTCCATTTTGTAGAATTCGCGTAACCAGCTTGTGTACCGAGAAATTCGTCCACGAATTTTGCACTTCTATCCGGCTAATGTAGCAAAGTTCGGCTATAGTGGCCACTGTAACCAGTAGGTAGCGCCCCCTCCAGTCCGCCCGTCTGTGGCCGCCAGGCTCGGCGGGCAACATTGATCATCGCGACAATAAACGCCGTGGAGCGTACGCCGCCCCGGTCAGTCATCGTCTACCCTCACAACCAGGCTGCAGTCGTCTCTTCTCGGCGGGTGCTTCGGCCCCCTTCGTCAACGTTCCAGAAGGATCGTGACACTGGCGACGGGGAACCGTGACGCTGGAGGCCAACAACGTGCACGGTTCGGCCCACGCCGCCGAGAGAGTCGGACCACCGCCACCCGCTCCTGTCGCCATGCCGCTGTACGGGAGGCTCGAGCCGTTCGAGGGAGATGGGTCCGCCTGGCCAGTCTACGAAGAACAAGTCCACGTGTTCTTCCGGGCGAACGACACGCCCGAGGCGAAACAACGGGACATCTTCCTGGCCAGCTGCGGGACCCGCGTCTTCAGTCTCCTGCTCGACCTCCTCAAGCCGGCCACGCCGCACGTCAAAACGCTGGGTGAGCTGCTCGCCACGCTGCGCTCGCACTTCAGCCCGGCGCCGTCCACGCTTATGGAGCGGTTCCGCTTCAACAACCGGAGCCGCCGGGACGGGGAGACCCTCGGCCAGTTCGTCGCTGCGCTACGAGGGTTAGCGAACACCTGCGCCTTCGGCGACCAGTTGGACTCGCTACTCCGGGACCGGTTCGTCTGCGGCATCAACAACCCCGCCATGCAGACGCGACTCCTGGAGCTCCCCGACCCCTCACTGGACGACGCGGTGAAGGCAGCGCAGGCGATGGAAGCAGCAGCCAAGGACGCCAGCGAAATTGCGTCTGCGGCCGGCTCATCGTCGACGGAAGCGGCGGTGAACAAGATGGCGACGAGGAGCGGTGCCTGCAGCCGCTGCGGTGCTGCCCACTCCCCTTCGCAGTGCCAGTTCGTCCAAGCACAATGTTTCACGTGCGGGAGAACTGGGCACCTCGCACGTGTCTGCCGAGGGGGGAGGACGAGCGGCGGCCAGCAGCAGCAGCAGCCTGGTTCAAGCCCGGGTTCCAGCCAAGCCCGCGGCCAGGGTGGCCGTCGCAAGAGAACGCGGCGGGGACGAGCGGCTCCAGGTTCGGGTCCCTCAACGAGGCTCCACGTCGTGGCCGAGGACCCGCAGATTTTCGACGTCTGGCAGACGAACAAGCCTCCATCGTCCGTGCCACCCTACTTGGTGTCAGTCAAAATCTGCGGGCACCCCATCACCATGGAGCTGGACACAGGGGCCAGCGTGTCGGTCATGGCCGGGAAGCTGTTCAAGCGGACCTTCCCTGGCGTGTCCATCGAGGCGTCGGACGTCATGCTGCGCAGCTACTCCGGGCAGCTTTCCCAGGTCCAGGGTCGGGCCCAAGTC
This sequence comes from Ixodes persulcatus, assembly GCA_013358835.2. Lineage (NCBI taxonomy): Eukaryota > Metazoa > Arthropoda > Arachnida > Ixodida > Ixodidae > Ixodes > Ixodes persulcatus. The sequence goes on from JABSTQ010000971.1 coordinate 20,987, forward strand.
AGCGTTCGCCTTGGCGACAGGGAGGCAATCCTTCCCCTTTACCTAACCAAGGGGTCGTCGCCGACGCTGCTGGGCCGGAACTGGATTCACTCGCTGGGTGTTCGGCTGCCGGAGTACCAGGAAGCTGCGCTGCACGTAGTGAAGGACGTCCCGAGCCTCCTGACCGACTTCCAGTCCCTGTTCCAGCCGGGGGTGGGCACCTTCGCCGGCACGACGGTCGGCATCCACGTTCCCGAGGGAGCCCGGCCTCGCTTCTTCAAGCCGCGTCCGCTGCCGTTCGCCCTGAAGGACGGGGTCACCCAGGAGCTGCAACGGCTTCAGCGAGAGGGGATCCTGGTGCCCGTCAAGACCTCCGAGTGGGCCGCACCAATTGTTCCAGTCCTCAAGCGAGACGGCCGCGTCAGGATCTGCGGGGACTTCAAGGTCACCATCAACCCCGTCGCTACCGTCGAAAAGTACCCGCTGCCTCGGATCGAAGATCTCTGGTCGGCTCTGTCCGGGGGACAGAAGTTCTCCAAGCTCGACCTTCGAGATGACTACCAGCAGCTGGTGCTCCAGGATGCCGCCCGGAAGTATGTCACCATTTCCACTACCATGGGACTCTTCCAGTACACGCGCCTACCGTTTGGCGTGGCCTCAGCCCCAGCCATCTTCCAGAGGGAGATGGACAACCTCTTCAGGGGCATGAGGCACGTGGCGGTGTACTTGGACGACATCCTGGTTACCGGTACCGACGACGGGGACCACCTGCAGAACCTGCGCAAAGTCCTGGCACGATTGCAGGACGCCGGTCTCAAGCTGAGGCTGGACAAGTGCGTGTTCCTGACCCCCAGTGTGGAGTACCTGGGACACATCATCTCCCAGGCTGGCCTGGCCCCGGCACCCCGCAAGATCGAGGCCGTGCTCAAGGCGCCGAAGCCCAAGAGCAAGAAGGAGCTTCAGAGCTACCTCGGCCTCATCAACTTCTACCGGAGGTTCCTGCCCAACCTGTCGACGCATCTGGAGCCGCTGCATCGTCTGCTTCGTGATGGGCAGCAGTGGGCCTGGAAGAAGGAGCAGGACTTGGCCTTCCAACACAGCAAGGAGTTGGTCATCAAGGCTCCAGTGCTGGTGCACTTTGATCCGGCCAAGCCTGTAGTCCTCACCGTAGATGCGTCGCCGTACGGGGTAGGAGCCGTCCTGTCGCACCGGGGTCAGGATGGTCAGGAACGCCCTGTGGCGTTTGCTTCTCGTCGTCTCCATGCGGCAGAGCAACGCTACAGCCAGCTCGACAAGGAAGGTCTGGCGCTCCTGTTCGGGGTCGGGCGCTTCCACCAGTACCTGTGGGGCCGGCAATTCGAGGCGATCACGGACCACAAGCCGCTGCTGGGGCTGCTGGGACCTGACAAGGCTGTCCCAGTGCAAGCGTCGCCTCGTGTGGTACGCTGGGCCTTGACGCTGGCGGCCTACAGCTATAAGCTGGTGTACCGCCCTGGGAAGGACCTGGGACCTGCCGACGCCCTGAGCCGCCTGCCCCTGCCGGAGGTGCCTGCTGCCGTTCCAGAGCCAGCTGACGTTTTCCTGCTGGAGCGGGCCTACCCGGGGGTGCTCACCACGACTGCGGTGGCGCAGGCGACCAGCCGGGACCCGGTCCTGTCACAGGTGGTCAAGGCGGTGTCCCGAGGGGAGGAGCTGCGTCACCAGGCCTACAGTCACAAGGCCGCCGAGCTGAGCTTGGAGCAGGGCTGCCTGCTGTGGGGTTCCAGGGTGGTGATTCCACAAAGTCTCCGGGCCAAGGTCCTGCAGTTGCTGCACGCGGGGCACCCTGGCGTGGAAAAGACCAAGATGGTGGCACGGTCGCACGTTTGGTGGCCTGGCCTGGACCAGGACATCGCGCACCAGGTGCAAGGCTGCCAGGTCTGCCAGGAGAACCAGCGAGCCTCGCGTCGCGTGGAGATCACCCCCTGGCCGTTCCCACAGAGGCCCTGGTCCCGCCTGCACGTGGACTTCGCGGGACCCTTCAAGGGCCACTACTTCCTGGTTGTAGTGGATGCCTTCTCCAAGTGGGTGGAGGCACTGCCAGTCACCACTCCGTCGGCAAGCGCGACCATTGCAGCGCTGCGGCAGGTCTTCGCGGCGCAGGGATTGCCGGACATCATTGTGTCCGACAATGGTCCCGCTTTCGCCAGCGCCGAGTACCTCGAGTGGCTGCAGAGAAATGGAATCCGCCGGATGCTGGTTCCGCCGTACCACCCCGCTTCCAATGGTGCAGCCGAGCGGGTGGTACAGACCATCAAGGACAAGCTCAAGAAGAGCCAGCCCGGGGATTTCCGGACGCAGGTGGCCCGGGTACTGTTCCAGTACCGGACCACAGCCCATGAGGTCACTGGCCGTGCCCCCTGCGAGCTTCTGCTGGGCCGGATGGTCAAGACACCCTTGGACGTCTTGCATCCAGACCTCCGGTCCACGGCGCTCCTGAAGCAGCTGAAGCAGAAGCTGGATGCTGACCGAGGGTGCCGTCCCGGGCCTTTGCCGGAGCCGGGAACGTCGGTCAACGCCAGGAACTTCCGTCCTGGTCCACCCTGGTCTGCCGGACATGTGGTTTCACCAGCGAGTGCCTCGTCGCTACTCGTCCGCATGCCCGACGGGACCACCTGGCACCGGCACGCCGACCATGTCAGGCCTCGCCTCGTGACCGGGCTTGTACCCTCGGCCGTCACTTCGGGAGACCAGCCCGCAGGGGGACCAACGACCGTACCAGTCGCGGCCAGTGGAGCGCCACCCACCACGGAGGCGACAGGAGTCTCCAGTCCTGTGGCACCAGTTGGACCGGTGCCACTCCCAAATCCGGTCCCTGCGGCTCCACCGGGTGGAGCGCGACCGGTTCAGGCAGCGCCCGGCGTTGCCACACCTGGCCCGTCGACTCCAGTTACCAGGCGGAGTACGCGGCAGCGAAGACCACCTGACCGCTACTCGCCGGGGTAGCCTTCGTCGTCGACCGGCCAGGACTTCTCACGACCAGACGCCGAGTTGGTGTCGGTTGTGTGCGTTGTTTGTTATGTATTTTGTTTTTTAGAAAAAACAAACTGGGGGGGAGGGATGTAGCCAGTAGGTAGCGCCCCCTCCAGTCCGCCCGTCTGTGGCCGCCAGGCTCGGCGGGCAACATTGATCATCGCGACAATAAACGCCGTGGAGCGTACGCCGCCCCGGTCAGTCATCGTCTACCCTCACAACCAGGCTGCAGTCGTCTCTTCTCGGCGGGTGCTTCGGCCCCCTTCGTCAACGTTCCAGAAGGATCGTGACAGCCACTTTCGTGGGTTTGCCGAATTGAGTGGATAAAAAGTCGGATTAAGTAAAAATTTCGGGGGCAGATATCTTGGAACACAGGCACATTACGCGAATTCTACAAAGTGGAATATTCTTGGCATATGACTGCCTAAAAGTTTGTAATACAAACATATATCCTAATTACAGTAATTAAAAAGTTAATTAACGGACTTTGGTTAATTAGTTTGATAATAGTGATGGTTATATTCAAATCTAATGTCCGCCAAGCCATATAGACACACAGTGAAATC